>RCHQ01000189.1:0-105474 GCA_003676415.1 Plasmopara muralis | reverse complement strand
AAAGCCGGATTTTGTTGTTGCACAAACAGCGATCGTTCCTCCCTGGCCTCCTACTGTGCTTTTGAAGTATCCTTTTTAAATGCTTCATGAAATGCTCCTCCATCTGGTGAAACCAATTTAGTAAATAGCGGATAAAATGCCGCAGCTCAGACTCCTACGAACCAGCCGATTCAGTGCTTTAAATCAGTCGTTTGGCTTCTTATTGTTTGAGAGGAGCTGTATCCTGCAGCTTTTCACATCGATCTGGAAAACTAAGCCCGTGCTTGCCCTCCGCAGAAAATATCTTGAACAGTGATATGTGTTAATAACTAAGTGTATATTTTTATCAGGAGGGATCACATATGATGCTGTCCTGTATCAACACTGCACGGTATTCTTTGCACAAAGGTAAGAATATTTGATGACTTGGTCAGCTATACAACGAGGTCCAAGCTGCGATAAATAAGGTGCTGGTAATGGTATTCTCCGAAGAATATGTCATGCCAGAGGTATACTTCCTCAAAATTTCATTTGGTCACCAAAACAAAAATAGCTATATTTTAGGTGGCTTTGAAATAGTTCACCGAGCGTCCATTTATAGCCAATCATACATAAGGAAACACTTCAGTGTCTTGCAGACGCCAGATCTTAAAACTCATTTTATTATGACAACAGATGTTAAATCTGCTGAAGAATAAAAAAACGATTTTAATTACTTGAGGCTGTAGTTTTCGGACGAGCATGTCTGTTATTTGCGCTTGCTAAAAGCGATGTGTTCATTTCCGGTATCAATAGCCACAAAGTTTAAATCCTTAAACTCCTCGTTGTCGAACACGCAGACAATATGTTGTCTTTACATAGTGACCGTTTTAATTTCGATATCTAAGCCATTACGTAAAGTCAACTTTTTGCAGTGAGAGCTGGCTTTTTGCATGAATAGAATGGTGAATGGGCACTCTGTCGGTAATTTAATGGTTCGCAAACTGAGGTAATACCTTGATTACAGAGTTATGTCCTGTTCTCTAAAGAATTAAATGATAATACCAAATGTAAATCGAAAATGTAGGCAGTAAAAAGAAATTAAATCAGGTCAATCTATTGTGGCGTTGATCCTCATAAGACCTGGTCTAGTGAATGGTTGTTCACTGGAAAAAAATACCTTTTATCTGAACGCCTCCTTTGTAGAGGGTGCTGAGTGACTTTACTACACCCAAAACTTTCGAAAACCGGGATGAGTCGAGCCATCTTCCCGCATCTGTCATACGAGCAATTTGAACTGCTTGCAAGACAATCTGGCTTCTATGGTCCTAGGGAGACGGCTGCGTCTGCAGCCAATCCGGTCACAGGCAGCTAAAACGCACGTGTTTGAGCCTACGTGCAAAGTCTATGCTCTAGGCTTTGCAAAGCACATTCTTAGATAAACCGGCAGTAGCTTTCAAAATCGGAGTCTTTGACAGTGAGGCTTAAATTTATCATAAATAACGTGATAAAGCATTTTTTTCTTGGCTAAGAAAAGTGAAATGGCTTTAATTACGGTTTATCAGGTGTGCGCGGGATTAAACTTTCCCATCTTGGATGCCGGGCTATAAGATAAGTGCGTACCAATAAAATCACTTCATGGATTGGTTTATAGTACTCGTGCAGAAGCGGTATAAAAACGTTCACACTTTCTAGCCTGCAAGTAAGATAGACGCGAGCTTCATGCGTACCCAATTAAAAGAGCTGACGATTTACATTTTCTAGGCGCCACTTTTTGGACGAGCTAAGGTGGCTATGATCTTCAATGGCCAGAGGATTTGCCTTGTTTGCCATTAACGCTTTAATGTGCAGGTTGCAATATTTTAAAAGGCTATAAAAACCGCCCTTTGAGAGGCATGCAGCCTCAGGCATGCGACTCCTTCGCAATTCCTTGAAGAGGCAAAATCTCATCCTATATAGTCTAGAGTAGAGTTGTAACACTGTGCGGAGGAAGCTTGGTGAAGTCGGTCGAGGCAGTCGGCGAGGTGGACTCGAGGCTGTCGGCGAAGGACGAAGCGGACGGCGGACGGCGGTCGGCGGTCGGCCATGCGGAGTCGAGGCTGGAGGCTTGACTTGGTGAAGGCAAATTGAGAAGTGATTGAGATAAATCTGAGCTTTACGGATCGGCCTACGGCAACGAGTGGCCAAGAGGCTTCTCTTGAACTAGCTACTACCTATCCTAAACTCTATCCTTCTCTGATCCCAGTTGCTATCTGTTTTACCAAATGTTCTGTCTCAAAATCATTTTTCTGGTTCGTAATCTGAGATTCAGCTGGTGTACTAGATACTTGCCAATCCAAGACCGGTGACTGAAACCGCCTACCCTAGACTTCTATCCCGAAATTTTGCGACCCACAAAAGTGCACGAACATCTGTAGCTGCGACTGCAGTAAACGGTATGACGTGGTTGCTGTTTGTGGGAAAGGCTATCACAGACGGCAACTACGTCACATGACCTCCCTTTAGGTAGACGCCTACTTCGAAAAGAGCTTCGGGCTCTTCTTTGATTTCCAAAAGAGGTCGACGAGGCCAGGAATTTGCATTAGATTTCCCACTGGCTCCCAGGTGGCATCTTGTTTGGGTTCTCCAAGCCATGATATCTTTTACTGGGGCTTACCTTGTACTTGCGGTGTTCAATGACCGCTTCGACGAGTTGTCCTTCTATTACATCGGCTAAAACGACCTAGCTTACTTTCTGGTTTCGCATAGGATTCTTTTGATGTACTTTTAGCAGTGAGGTGTGGAACACGGGATACAGCTTATGTTTTTTCGACAATCCCAACTCATAGGAATCTTTCGAGATCTTCTTCAAAGCTGAAAAAGGTCCAATGTAACGTGGAGTGAGTTTCTACTCCTGGGCATTACCTTTGTGATGAATGTCCAAATTTCTTCCATCTAAAATCACCATGTCGTTAACTTCAAAGTTCTGGACAAGTCTGTTCTTGTCGTAATAATACTTCATATGCTCTTGTGCTTCACTCATACGGTCTTGTACGACCTTGAGCAAAGTTTCTTGCTTAAGTAAAAACTCTTGCGCGGCTTTCTCCATTTTTTAAAATCTGGATCAGATGCTACATCATCAGGCGTGTACGGAACATAACCAACATCTGCTTCAAACGGTGACATTCCAATTGTAGAATGTACACGTCGGTTGTAGGCAATTTCTGCCAAATGGAGATAGTCATCCCAATCATTTTGGGCTTGACTGATGACACCACGAAGATAATCTCCAATAAAACGATAAGCCCTTTCCGTTTGTCCATCCGTCAGTGGTCTGAACGCGGATGACAGATTGTGCTGTGTTCTAAGTGCACTCACAATGTTCTGCCAAAACTTGGACTTAAACTTGGTGTCTCGGTCGGATACGATGGTCTTTGGAAAGCCATGATCCTTCACATAGTTTTCACGAACGTGTTGGCAATCTCCGTCGTTGCGTCGGTTGTCTTCGTTGCGATGAACTTTGCTCGCTTCGTTCGTCGATCGACGATCACCATAATAGCATTATGGCCCTTCGCACTAACCGGTAATGATACAACGAAGTCCATGGAGATATTGGTCCATCTTCCCTTCGGTATGTCCATAGTTCTGGCGGTTTGATTTGTCTTGCCTTGTTGCGCTGACATATTTCGCATGTGCTGACATAGCGCTGGATATACTTCATCATCCTAAAAGTAGTACCGTTCACTTGCTGCCAAGTACGTCTTGTAACAGCCAGGATGGCCTGCGGCTACGGCATCGTGATTCTCGTTGATGACACTGTTTTTCAGGTCTTCGTCATCAGGAATATACAAACGTAGAGCTTCGTCTTCACCAGTTTGGTAATGCAAAATGCCATCCTGCAAAGAGTACTTCGGATCTTTCTATCCTTGCTTGAGCCTCTTGATAATCCACTGAAGGTCTTTGCTCCACGAGTATATCGACTTCGCGGTTTGGGACACAGTAACCTTACTCGGCATGATCGTTGCTACGATTTCGCGGTTCCTCGCTGCTTCCAGTTGCTCTTGTAAGCTTACTTGGGCGGCTTTACGTTCGAATTCTGGGTTTCGTGCTAATGCATCGGGCACACTATTTGTTTCCCCAGGAATCCACTTAAACAAGGGTTAGAATCCAGCGAGTTTATTGAACCATCCAGCCACTCCGCGGTTTGTAGTCTTTCGTGTACGGGTCATTTCAAAGCTGTTGTGATCCATCTCGACGGTAAAAGGTCGATCAAGAAGGTACACTCGCCATGCTCTTAGAGCATGCATAATTGCCAATAATTCTTGTTCACAAATGTGCAATTCAGCTCGGCTGGTTTCATTTTACGACCGGTGGATGCAATCCGATGCTCTAGCTCTCCCTCTTTTGAAACAAAACTCCCCCGATAGCGAAGTTTGAGGCGTTGATTCGAATACCAAAAAAATTTGAGAAGTCAGCGCCGGTGGTGATGTCAAAAGATACTTAAGTTTGTTGAAGCAGCACAGCTGGTCATCGGAGAGCTCAATAGCCTCTTGAGGACGCTTTCCCTTGATGCTATCATGAAGTGGTCCCGCGAATTGTGCAAAGTCCCGACGGAACCTAGACACATAGACTGTTGTTCCCAAAAAGCTTTCCGTTTGCTTTTTTGTCTTGGGAACAGGCCATTCTGCGATGATTTTCACCTTGTCGTGATCCGTTAGGACGCCTTTTCGTCCGACAAAATCTCCAAGGCATGGGAATTCATTTCCGCAGAACTGACACTTTGCCAACTTGATGTAGAGTTGCTGTTCTTCACAGCGCTTGAGCTCGCGGTCTAATGCCGCAATGTGCTCTGTGACATCTTCACTTTGTGTGAATACGTAGATGACAAGATATTCAAACAGACCATCAGGGGTCAAAAAGCGGTAAAAGGAATGTCAGATTCACGAAATTTAACCGGATTGTAACCCCAAAGAAGGTCCATACATGAAACCAATGATGCCCGACATGGCGTCAAATATGTCTTCCTTACGCGTCATCAGAATCGCCGGTAAGATCGTCGCTAGATTTAGCTGACGAAAGTCGTGTACAATTCGCCAACCCATGGGCTTCTTAACACAGATCGTTGGTGCCGAGAAGGCAGACGTGCTGGGTCTAATAATGCCCGCTTGAACCATTTCTTTGGTCCATTCTTGGATTGTTGCTCGCTGCTCTGGACTCTGGCGCCATTGCTTCACTAATATTGGCCTGGTACCAGGTTTGAGCAGAATCTCGTGCTCAATTTCCTCTACTGAAGGGCTCTCATTCGGAAGTTCTGTGCGAAAAACCGTGTTCGCGAACTTGCGCAATGTTGCATAAGCCGGATTATCCTTGAGAGCTTCTCATCCTTGGCTCTTAAAGCGTTCTGCTTTCTCAGGGTCATGCGGATCCACGACAAAAGTTGCTTCAATGTCCTTGTCACGGCGAAACATCTTCAGAACCTACTAACTTGACACGAGTCGAGTTGTACCGCGACGACCATGGTGGCCTTGCTGCCGATAAAAGTTGAAAATCTCGCGGCTTTGAGCTGCGCGAGCGCGGCGGTGTCCCGCAACTCACCTTGCTGATCGTTGCCTCGGAAGTCTCAATTGAACTTCTTCGTGTTGGTCCGCATTGATGCGAGGTGTTACATGTCCTATACTCAAGTCGCTATTTGGATTCTGCTCCCGAAGCCACATCATGCCTAGAACAACATCCTTGTTTTCTGGGACTGGCATGACCTAAAACGTTCCCGATGTCATTGGGAAGCCAGGTATTTGTAGATTCATCTACACCGTTCTACGAGGACGATGAACAGCTTGATTATAACCAAGGTCAACTTGCATCATTTCGCCTTCGGTACCTCACGATCAAGTCTCTGTACCAATCCTTCAGACACACCGTTCAGGCTGCATCCATTGTCGATAAAGATAGTGACAGGCCTCTTTTGACCTGCTGCTTTGAAAGCTTGAACTTCGGCTTCGAGGATAGCATACAGCTCACCACTAATGTACCGGTTTACTTCCTTACGTTTTGGAGCGGTACATTGTGCAGAAATGTGGCCAAAGACACCACAATTCTTGAATGTTGCTGTTTTCGTCCAATCGTCATTCTTGTCTTTCTTCTTCACAAACTTCTTAGTTTCCTGAGTTCGTGTCTTGCTTAAGCGATTGTCAAATTCGCTCTGCATAGACCTGGACGACTTGTTCAGAACACGAGGTGGTCTTCCTGAGTAGCGAGCACACTCGAAGTTCGAGGCAATCTCAATAGCCTCTTGAAGAGTACTTGCACTCTCTTCCTTGATCTTCTCAGCGGTTTCTTTCCGTAAACCCGGAAAAAAAACGCTTCTCTTGTTCGCTGACCTTCAATTCCGTTTGAGACAACAAGTCTTGAAACTTAGAGACGTACTCATGGATTCTTTCCTTTTGTTTCAAGTGAATTATCCGATCACGAAGATCGTACTCAAAATCTTTGGGTGTGCAGTCGATTCTTGAACAGTTTCCGTGTCTTATGCACGTTCATGCGCTCACAGTCCGCGATAAATGCCCGATACCAATTCAACACGGACTTGCCCAAGTTACTTGAGATGAGCGTCACAAAGTCTGACGACTCTGCTTCCATCAAGTGACGCTTGTTGGCATAATACTGCTCCGTCGCAAAAATCCAAAGTTCAATGTTATCACCGAACTTTCCCTCATAAACAGGATGATCTTTCTTCTTCTGCCTACCCCTTGATGCACCGAGATATCCGAAGCGTTCATTGGCGTGTTGCATTTGTGCTTGCATTTGGGCTTGTATCCGAGCTTGATATTAATGTTGCTGTTGTGTAAGATACACAAGCAGCTGCTGCGCGGACATTGTGTCAAGTCCAACAGTTGCAGACGGGTTGATGTCGCTGAGACCGGTTCTTCCGCCTGACTATTGGTGCTAGCCCCACTTGACGATGCTTGCGCTCGAGTACTTGAGCGTGATGCAGAGCGTGAGGATTCGATGTCACTCCTAGCACTCACTCCACTCTGCTGACGAGGTCTAGAATTTGGAGATGGGCGCTCTAGAATATCGCTACTTTGGTGTTGATAATCAAATGTAATTTGAGAAAGTATACCTTTGGTATGGCATATTCTTGAATACCATCACCAGCACCTTATTTATTGCACGTTGGATATTTTACCTTCGGGCAACGAACACCGTGCGGTGTTGATGTAGGAAAGCATCAGCATGATAAAAATATACACTTAATTAAAAACACAGGTCACTGTTCAAGCTAATTATCTGCGAAGGGGAAGCACAGCGTACTAAGCAGCTTGGTTTACCAGATTGATGTAAAAAAAAGCTGCAGAATATTTGCCCTATCAAACATAAAGAAGCCGATCGAGTGGATTAAAGTGCTTAATCGGCTGGGTCGTAGGAGTCTGAACTGCGCTAGTTTAAACGCAAAATACTTAACTGGCTCCACCAGATGGAGGAGCATTTCATGGATCGCCAAAAAAGGTTACTTCAAAAGCACAGTCGGCGGGCGGGGAGGGACGATCGCTGTTTGTGCAACAACAAAATCCGATATTGACGCAGGATACGAAAACTGAAGTCGCTTAACGTGTGGGATTAGCGTTAAAACAGGAGGTATGTCTAGTGCAGAGGTATCTTCAGTAAGCTTTAATTCCATGAGTAGCACTTAATATCGCGATTTATCTTGCTTCAAGACTCGCAACGGCCAAAGTTCGATTTGTTTTGTTTATAGTCAGACACGATCACCGGGCTTGAAGGTCACAAAGTTTTAAAAGAACATGTCTAGTCGCATTAAGCTTTATCTACTGCAAGCTGTATTGTGACGCGCACCAATGACATATCTTCGTTGATAAAGCAGCAGAGCTTTGTTGCAGCTTCTTAGTCGTCAAAATCTAGCTCATAATTACTACGATATGTCCAAATTAAATTAACGTACGACTGCCCTAACTCGCGATGGGGGACGCTCCGGTTCGCAAAGTTAAAAATTAGTCCTCTTCGCGTGAGTACGACTTAGTTTGTAGGCCAATATTTCCTGCGATGACGAACTCGTAGACGGGGAGTGATAGATTTGGCCGAGAGTGCCGTTCGTGGCTTTGGTCACGCGTTTTAGAAGCTGTGAAGCTGCCCAATATCTATTTGCAGGATGCCACTCGAATAACAGAAGGGGTCAGACATGCTGATGCGTACTCAACGCTATTAGAAAAATATTTACCAGAGGAAACAAAACACTTCTAGTCCAAAACAACCCAGCATATTACTTGAACTTCGCTGCTAATGCGCTCTGTTTGGCATAGTGCGCAGCTGCTGTCAAGAGCTTGGTATCTATTTTTTGCTGTTCTGGTATCTTACCAGAACGCCGACGATAGCTGTAAACAGTGATGTATACAATTGATTCGATCGGACCCTGTAATGAAAGACAGCGTCAACCAAGTACAAAGTGGTATAAAACGCCGGAATCAAATCTGACCCCCCCCACCGAGATGCGAGATGATAAATCAATACAGACACATGAAGTTCTGCGCAACCGAACGAGTCAGCGGGGCGTCAGACACCAAATCTGTCGACAAAAAGCGCCGATTTTTTGTCAGTGTACGGAAGCGCTGCAACGGGTGAGATGATTTACACGCTAAAGAGCCATTATAATCAGATTGAGCCAATCAAAATTGCGCGATGCGGCCTATTGAAGCTTGGATTTTTTTCCCTAACGTGTCATGATATCCGTTAATGTCTCTTGCACCCAGTTTAGCGTCGTTTCAATCGACAATGAGCAGAGCCTTAAGCAAAAAGGCGCGAATCTTATTGCTAGGAACCCCTTGTTGTGTAGGGACAGTCCAGCGAGATAAGTATGCGCTTGGTCATTGTCATCAAATTGAACCAGTACGCAGCTGATGGCAAAGCCACCTGCAATACAGATGACGTTAGAGTACTTCGAATCATTGGAAAGCCCCAAAATTTGCACTTCTCCCTAGCTTTTCATCTCTGCATTAAGCTGTGCTTGGTGCGAAGTAAAAGGCCCGTACGAGTTGTACGGGAATGCGATATGCGGCTCATTGGGTGTACATTTATTGTGTTAGGACCAACTACAAAGCGGCTATTTCCGACGATGTCGGTAACTAACGGGGAAGGAGCGACCGCTTGACCATAACGTATGACGGAAGCTATCGCGTGACCGTCGTCTCTTAATGTGGGAACAACGCACATGTTAGCGTTGACTGCATAGCTTACTCACATGGTGATCAAGCCAAATCTGAAATTATCGCAACAGCCAGTCAATGACCGGCTATCACCGTCAAGCCTTGGAATTTAAGCGCTGATAAAAGCATAATCATGCTCGATGACTAGAAAGCCGCCGCTGTCGCAGGAAAATTGAAAGCCCGCAACTTAAAATGCGGTGAGGCTCACTTTCAATTAGTCTTACGACCTCTTTGTCAGGATACTCAAAAAGTGAAAATTTGGATAGCTGTAAGACGCAAGGTAATTTCTGTGTTGCTTCTGAATTTAAAAGCGACCTGAATGGTTGCCAGGCATCACTGACGCGAAGGCCGATAATGATTAGCTGTGAGGCGCCGCTTGCAGTGGTTTGCCTTGAGCACATTAGGGTTAGACGAGCAAGCCGCAAATGAGATCTGAGGGGTCACCAACCAATCTCTTCACCAATTGTTTCATAAGCGGCCTGGTAAACTTTGAAGGATGTTTGTGATTCCAGCATATACTCAAGTGTGTGGCGCACAGCCACGACATGACCGACCTTATCGCATCAAGATTTTAAATCTAGCAACCGAAACCAGCGCTTTTCACTGCGGACACTGCAGTAGGGACTCCCGTACAAAATGGTTAAAGCAACGACCACACCGATTTTTTGCTGGCTCTGTCTTAAAGGCATGGGAATCAGACGTCAAAGCCGTGGCGTATGAGAACTTCGCAGCGTGCAAAGCACACGTTTTCGAGCAGATAAGAATATATATGTGGGAAGCGAAGCCGAGTAACGTCTTCGCGCATACATATGGACCTGTGAGCTCATCTGTATTGACTGACTACACGCGAAGCGTGATTAGACCAGTGCACAAGTGTTTCACATCTTTAACCGGCTTGAAATGCTTGTTAAGCCGCTGGTAGGCTTGTGCGTCAGAGACGAGACATAAGGAGATGACGACATTGCTTTCTCGGAGCCATCGACCGGATAGCAGTCGATTATACCAACACAAGCATATGCGAGCATTTCTAAATAGATCTTCGTTTGAACAGATACAAGGAAATTCAACTCGTCAATCAAATCGGTAAATTCGTTCTTTCGTCTTCTAAGCTGCTAAGACAGAAACATATTGACAAGCGCCTCTCTAGGCACTGTGCAAAGCGTCCGACCTGTATGTGATAGGTGTGGTGACGTGTGTTTCAAAGACATTCGTGGTGCTTTCAAATCTGGCCTTAATCCATTGTAAACGAGTCAGAGGAAGGCTCAAAGAGTGGTATGAGATGTAACAAGCTAGGAGTGCAGTAACACCAAGCATAAAAGCGTTTACGTCTTGCTTAAATGAGCTTGAGTCCTTGGTCTTTGGCTAGATTAATTCCGCTCATAAATTTAAGACTGGTACGAAATGTTCGGTCTCTGTAAGCCACAAATATAAGCTCTGACTTATAATTTGGCTATAAGTGGACTTTGAGCCTCCAATCTCGAGCAAACACCATGTAGCTGCTTATTACTTATGTACGTACATTAACAGCTTAATGCCTGTTCAATGATAGTTACTACTTATGAGAAAAAGGAGAGCCAACTATAGTTGCCAAGTTACTCTCGGAGGACTCTTTTTCAGGCAGACTGATCAAAAAGCGCGCTCAAACCTGAGCGTTTTGTGAGCAGCCTGCCTTTGAAAACGGTCGTTGAGGAAGCAAAGCCGGGTGGCACGGATTAAAAATATCACTGAGTCAGAGACCAGGAAATAGCTCAATTCCAATTAAATTAAACAATGCCAGAAAGCAGAGGGGCATTCAACTGCTGACTAGCATATAAACATCTGTTGATGCTTCATTTGTGGTAAATTTCACCAGGTTTTATGTGCGCCAAAATTTTAGGAATTGAGATTCAACGGACGATTTGCCGTCTAGTATACCGCGGGGAACAATAATGTCATGTATGCAAAGGCCGCCCAACTGGGAAAGAGCTATTTTTGATCGAGTCTCAGGAAGACATTAAAGTTTGACAAGGCTTGAACCCAAAGACGTTTGTGCTATATAACACGGATAGTGATTTCAAGTTTAGCTTGCTGATTGTGGAATCAAACGCGATCACGCGAGTTCTTATTGACCTGGAATCAAGCCATTTAAATGCCAGCGTATTAAGAGCGCATCAACTTTATCTTTTTGCCATTCACTTAGTAATTGAGACGAATTTAGCTGTACCTCAGCACTCATCCTATGGCACACGGCGTCTTGTCTGAGGCAAGGAGGGCTTCGAGTAGATGTGTATTTGATTGGCGAGAGCACTCGCTTATATACACATGAAAGTGAATATTAGGACGGTCTGAGGCACTATCAAATCATGGCCTGTTTACGAAGTGAAAGCCTTGTTGAATAAGCTGTGCTTGGTAGCGTTTGAAGAGGCCTAAAAGGCCAATATCGTCGATGAAGCGGTGGTCAAGAAATCAAAAGAAGAGGTCAACTTCTCATCGTTTTTAATGAAATAGTCTTACCAGTCACTGAAAAGGTGCTTAGTGCAGGGAGTAGATTTCACATTTTTAAGAATTCATCGGATCAGTATCATCAAAGAAGTATCGGGATGCAATCTTGCCTTCAACGTCACCCCCGCACATGTCGGTCATGATTTTGGCCTAAATTCGAGAATCAAAATACAGCTTCACACAGTTGACTTTGTTGGGGTAAGCCCCGCCATCGGTCCTCTACGCATTGTGATGTCTATGATAAAGTTTACTTAATTTTTAACAACCAAACACTGTATGACACGGCCGTAGACCCCAACAAATAAAAAAGCACACATTCTTACATGCAAAGCGCGAGGTGAGGATAGCTCAAAAATGGAGCGCTTTATGCTACGCGAAAGTCCTAGGCTAGAAAGCCAAAGGACGAGACGCATGGTAGCACTTTTTATGAATTGAACGAGGCCACCACCTAACACTGATGTCGTTCCTTTTTACAAAACAGCATCGCGGAGGGTGCAGTGTACAGTGTATTTGACTTAGTCCACACAATTTATACAAGTGAGTAGTGCTGATTGCGATCAGCGCTACCAGTGTATGGTTGGTTACACTTCAAGGGCGTCTTAGATATGTAGACGTCATTTGACGCAATTGTTCAGAAAACTCGGCAAACGTTTCCGCTTTGTCTAGAATCATGCAGAGCATGAATAGAAGAAAGTGGTAGTCACATTGCCTAACTGCGAGCGGTGCTCGAGTTCATGCAAGCACAAAAGGGTTTTATGTATCTTCGGCGTGGAAAAGAATTCTTTAATAGTAGTTTATCGACAAGTAAAACCGTCAGGCAGACCAGGCAAGACCATCTATTTTGGTATTGCATAAAATACTTTAACCCTCGGTGAACCATCTAATCACAAAAGTTCAATGCGAGCTACCTTGGAGTGGAAAGTTTTCTAATACTTACGAAAAGTACGATACAGATGTTAAGAAATTAGCAATTGAGCATTTTACGACGTCGGATACAGGCGTGACCCTAGTCTTGCTGGATTCAAATTCAGTGTCGTCTGTGATACGTCAAATTTTGCGATCTGCACTGTACTAGTGCAGGCAGACGCTGAGGCGCAAGACTAAGTGAGCGCATCGCTGCCTCAAGCTGCCGAGAAGAGCTGTCATGCTTACGGCAGCGAGTTTTTACGATAAAGTGCGACGTGGACCATGTCCTAGCTCATGTCATAGCTGTGACTTTATCTGTAAGATATATAAATCGTGACGAGGTGACATATGCGTAGATTAGCAATGCCCTCTGAGGACTCAAGGCTCGAAAAAAAAACGTTTTCGAGGCGGCTAAGCGCGATGGAAATGGGGCTGTTGTGTTAAAGTTCAGGTCTAGGTGGCCTATCACGTATTTATATCGTCGATCTCCTTAAGACCAAATATAGTGAACGGTCGTTTACCAAAAGATCTCTGATCTTCCTCCGTGCAAGGTGCTGTGTGACATCGTCATGCCTGGTAGCCTTATACGCTCACGCGTGTCGTAATCTGTAAGGTTGAAATCACCTTTCAGCATCTGTCCGACGAGCTATTCCCGCTGCTTGATGACTTGCTGGCTTCTTATATATCGAGGAGACAACTATATTGGCAGACTCACAGCTGCCAAGTTGCTGAGATGCGTAATGGTGTCGAGCTGTACAAGTCAATGGTCGAGGGCAAGAAGCAGTATTTACAGAAAGCATAGCGCCTAATGTGGGTTGGAAGCCAATGGCTCACTTTAAACGATTTGGAAAAGAAGAATTGTCTTTTTCGTGTAAAAGTCGTAGCTAAGTCAAAAGCCGGACACTCACCCGCAAAACTTTTTAGCATTCTGAGAACGCATGAAGAACAACATTTATTGTTTCGGCAAACTTTGAACCCAGCCATCGTGTACTCCTTCTTGCATGCATGCAAGGAAGGCGTGATCGTCATGAATATGCCAATGCTGCCTATACTTTAGACCATGCATTGAAATAACCGATAGGGTGTTTGGTCGGCTTGATGCAACCATACATGACGACAGTGTCTTACGTCCTAAATCAAGCTCATTCCTCTGTCGAATGGAAAATGGTCGACAGGTGCTTTTGTAGCATTGGTTGGTCCTCAATGAATCGGCAAATAAGCTCAAAGCATTCACTTTAGCACTGCCGAAACCCATCTCGGAAATCATTCCAATTGCGACACAAGACCGAGATATCCTCTCGATTCTGGCTCGTCAAAAGGAGTCTTGTCTAAAGCAGTGTACCGTGCTCCTACAAACCCAGTGTCTTCTTGTCAACAGTCTAGATACGTTTCTCATGGCTTCACGACGGCAAGCTCGTGCTTGCAACGGTCCAAGCTGTCGCAACATGCCCCTGCTCCGCATCAACACCCCGACGTCGCGCTCGATCCTCTGCTTCCGCTTGTTTGGCCTGCCACCGTCGAAACTGTGCAAACGCATCAAAACGCTCTTCCTCTTCTACCTCTTGCATCTCTTGCAACTTCGTTCGACGCCCGTCTTTTTGTTTCTGATCCGTCAACATTGTTTGAAACAGATCCACCCCTCCTTTTCGGTGCGGTGCCAACGCCAAAGCTTTGAAATAATGCTCCGTCGCTTCCTCATACCGTTCGTACAATAAGTGCGTACACGCTGCGTAATTGATATGCGCTTCCGCATTCTCTGGTTTTTGAAGAATGGCTTGTCGAAAGAACCCATAAAAGGCAACTTTGTACTTTTGCAACGTCGGATCCGCCCTCTTTCCACGTGCAATCATCTTCTTGACGACCGCCACGTCGTTTTCTAATGTCACGTACACGAACAGTGCGTACGAAAAGAGGACAAAGGGGACATCGGGGCCACGGTCGGTCATTCTTTGCATCAAGACAGGATAAAGCCGTCGTGCTCGCTCGTAGTCATGGGTTATGGTGTGCAGGTACAAGACATAGTTGCTTAACTTGACGATATGGGTCGGGTCAGTTAGATATGCTTGTTCGCAGGTTTTCATCAGGCCGACAGCATGGAGGAGCCGTCGGAACGACCTTCGTGTTACACGCGCGCGCCACCATCGCTGGAGAGTGTATGTTGCCTGTAACATACTTGTCGTGTACCCCCAGTGAACCAATTGCTGGCGGGCTTCCAAAGCTTCGTGATCGTATTGTACCCATGGTACAGGTTTGTACCAGCTACAAGCTTGTGTCCGGCGGTGATAATAGAATAAAATCGGGAAAAAATCTGCGGAACTCTCAAGTTCCTCCCAGTCTTTATATTTCCGAATTACAGTGGCACGCTTGCAATAATCTTCCCATTCGGACGAAGTTTTAGGACCAAGTCTTTGCATGACCCTCTCACGATGCCCTTGTTTTCTGCCCAAAAATCCACGAAAAATCCGCTGGATACTTTGTGCAGCGAGTCGACGTCGAAGATGGTGTTGACGCTGCTTTCGATCGCCTTGAGCTTCGCGTTGACGGGTGTGATAGCCACGATACGCGGCTTGGATCGATACGACTTGAATAGATTGTTTCCAACGTAGCGTAGCTTCTCGACGACCTTGTTGTCTTCGAAACGCTCGCTGTAGATTAACAATACACTGATTTTGATGCACTACAGCCTTGACAAGTACTTTGGTTCGTCGCGCACGAAAGTGACGCTGGATTTTCATTGCAGCATGAAAATTGTGGCGAAACTGAGCACTCTCTTCCTTAAATCCACGAAAATAGTGCAGATATTCCATGGTAGACGCACCGAATGCGTCAGCAGATTCTTTTTGGATACGACGTCGAAAGCGCTTTACCCGTGTGGCATTCTGCACGATAGTTTGTAAGAATACGTAATCAATACGTGGGATTCTCGTCGTCAAGTCACCGGTACTTTGATTATGGTATAGATAGTACGGCTTCGCAACAGCCTCGCTTTCAGACGCGATGCGATTGGGAACACCACGCACAATCTCCCAGTTGGAGCCCATACAAGCCTGAAACTCGATAGAAGGGTCCCAAGTGTAGACAGGGTCTCCCAACGGATTTATGCTATAGTAGAATGGCATCTCGGTTTCCGGATCAATGTATTGCGTCCATTCAGCAAGCGAGCCCATACAATACGCATTTGCAACGGCAGTCGTCCACTCGGATACTTTTCGGATTTTTCGACCATGGGTACCATCTTCCTGAGCGCTTCTAAAGCTATGCTCTATCACGTTAGTTGTACCCATCTGAACCGTTGATCGCTCGGGATCAATTTCAGACTCTTCCTTTAATCCGTCGAATTTGTCCAATGTAAACGATGCCGCCACAAATTGTACGACCGCTTGCTGGTCGTTCATGCGTGCAAGTCCTACCACTGTCTTGCCGGCGAAATTCCGGACATTGACATCTCCTCCGTATTCAAGCAACAATTGAAGCGTCTTCACGGCTCCATTGTGAGCTGCAATGTGAGTTGGATAATTCCCAAGTCGATTTGCAGTCAAAAAGGCCCCACTTGTGAGCAAGAGGCGTGTGCACGCGAAGCGCGTATCCTCAAGGCAGCTGACGTGAAGGGGGGCATCGCCGTCGCAGTCTGTTGCATTCACATTGGCCTCGTATTGAATGAGGAGATGAACGAGAGGTTCGCGCGTCTCTACTTTGCTACAATTGAGAGCAAAGTGGAGTGGCGTACGGCCAACTCTATCCGTCGTGTCTGGATTCGCATCTGCTTCCAATAGAGTTTGGGTACCCTCGAAAAAGCCGTGATTGACAGCGTAGATTAATGGAGTGTACCCCTCCACGTCTCGCCAATCGAGTACGTCGTACCCAAACACTGGAGACCGTTGACGGATATGAGTAACAAGTACCCGGGCACAGTCCGTGAACCCTCGTTCGGCACAAGTGTGTACCAAAAAAATGGTCGTGCGCCCACTGTCACCGCTATCAAAGCTTCCTGAATCGAGCAGTGCCTTTAACGTACCGGCATGATTGCCGTCGACCGCGAGCTGAGGTGCATTCAAGTTGCCTTTCCACGTTCTGGCTTCCGTGTCTGCTCCACGACTCAATAACATTTCAATTGCGTCACTTTGCCCGAATGCAGCGCATAGTAAAAGTGGTGTCAACCCCTCTTTGTCCCGAGCTTCAGTCCACGCTCCATGGTCAATCAAATACGCTCCAAGAGCGACGCGATCGTCCCGAGCTTTGGTCGCCAATGCAGGTTTGTCATTTTGAATTGGAAAAAGATAGGCAAGAACGAGATGGAGAGCAGTCTGGTCGTGATCATTCACAAGATTAATATCGATAGAATGACGGAGACAGAGCTTTACCAAACGTTTGTGCCCCGCTGCAGCTGCACGATGAAGAAGACTGTTCCCTTGCGTATCGAAAATGTACCCCACGCCGGTACCAAGTGCCCGTTTTACGGTCGTATAGTCTCCTTTTTGTGTCGCGACAAAAACCTTTTCAGTACGCACAGCAGCTACGTACATCTTGGCCCGATACCTCCGCCACATTGTTTGCATACCAATCGCTGCCATTCCTTCCCATCGACGGCACTGAGCTACACAGCGACCTCGATAGCCTCGATACACGCACTGGATCTGCACAGCTGCTCGATATAATGACGCTAGTTCTCTTAGCCGTAAATGACAGAGATACCGACGATACTGACGCTGTATCACAGAGGCACTACTATGAACCTGTCGCCACTGCTCCTTTCTTAAAGCAACCCTTCCGTGCCAAGATTGTACCACCCTTTGCTTTATTGCACGTTGTCGACGTTGTGTCCTCTCTTTGATCCAAAGTATCCTCCTTGTAGATTGTACCCATTTATTAAACCACTCGCCAATTTCTCGCGTCCTGACACGACGCAAAAGCATCTCTCCTTGTTTATTTTGCACCATCCAACCGTCTCGTTGCTTTCTCGCCATCACGCGACCTCTCATTCCTCGATACACGCGCTGGATCACGATACTTTGACCGTGGCGAGTGCGAAGGATTGTATCAAAGCGACGCGCAAGTCGACCGCGATACTGTCGTTGGATCAACAAAATCGATTGAAGCTTTTGCGTCTTGATTCTCGTCGTAAATTCAATCCACGACTTGAACCACCGCCTTGCTCGCTGTTGCATGATTAATGTAACCACATGGTCAAATCTTTGTTGCTCGTCCGTGAACGCAATCCAGTGCGTGAAAAGTTTGGAGATTGCTCGTGTTTGGAGCTTCCGTAGATATTTCTTGGCGATCCTGTTATGTTTGACACGTAAATGGATCACTTTCCGAAGCTTGACGCGCTCTTTTCGCTTACGCATCGAGCGCTGAATCGTCCGCGCGGCTCGTGTCAAGCATTGAGACTGTCTCCAATGTCCTTTCCACTTTTTAAACGTCCATTTCAAGCAATGAATGTCGGCTTGTCGTCGTTGCTTGTGGTTTAAAACACACTGTTTCCATTGAAACATAACAAAAACAATCCTTTCCTTCTTCATCTTTGCTACGGCATGTTGTACAATCTCTTGGTGCTGCGCTTTTCGCACTCCTTTCTTGCGTCGATCTTGAAGCTCACGCTGAAAAATCTCCTCCTGTATCTTTACGTCCTTTTCAGAAAGCATCGGCAGTTTTGTAACCTCAAATCTTTCATTCCTCAGCTTCAATTCTCGTTCCGCGCGAGCTTTCCGCTTCCTTTCCCAATCACGTCGACGAGATCGAAAAGCGTGTTGGACTCGAAGCACCATTCGAACCTTTAGCTCTTCCATCTGTTTTCTCCATGGAAAGGCGAGCGTTGGCAATGGCGTGGCTCCTGTGCCGTGATTGGTATACAAACTTTCAACATACGCTTCAAATCGACCAAGAACCGAGCCAAGCATAGACGAGGTTGTTTCTTGAGCCCAAGGTCGTCGCCTTGCCTGTTGCAAAGGTTTCGCTGCAATCACTTGTTTCCAAATATGCTCCACCGATCGCTCACTCTCTGAAATCTTCATGTGCAGATGCTGAAGCTCTTGTTCTTGCAGCGAGAGTTGATGTTTCAGCAAACTCCACTCCGTTCGAAACTCATCGTGGGGCTTTCGGCGCGCCAGCTTCATGACTTTCATCCTTTGATTGCGTAAATCGCGTGCTTGGGCAGTATACAATGCTACGTCACTTTCAATCGTTGCATCCACCGAAAGGGTGGTTTGGAGTCGACTGAGATGAGACATGGCTTCGCTCTCGTCGTGAGCGATAACGTCGTCCGCCACGTCGCGAAACAGCTGCACTAGTGTCGTCAAGAACGTGTCCAACGAAATCATAGAAGGGCTTTCGTCCGTAAGAAAGGGCCATTGGAACCGATTATGGACAATGTAATGAGTCAGTAAGCTAGATGGTACTGTTTGAGAAGGTGGATGCAAACAAAGACGAGTCGAAGCGTCCAAAACGCGTTGCAGGACGATCTCACAAGCTGCTGCAGGGAGAAACACCTGTTTGTGGCCATTTGGAACGAAAGCGTGAGGACGGAACGCAAGAAGCTTTGTGGCGATCAACGTGTTGACTCGACTTGGGCTGGAACCATGTGCTCGCTTCTCTTTTGATGCGAAATTCAGATCAAATGCAGCTTGCAACTCTTTGCGTACAAACAAGAAGAAGAGAAGGGTATCGCTCGTATCAATCTCTCGCAAGAACGAGGCAAACTGTGCCACTTGAGGATAGTGAGCACATGTCAACTCAATGGTGTACATAAGATCCACACACTCTTGATCGGCTAATTGAGGCAACCCGAAAGCGTGATGCATTAATCTTCGAGTAAACAACGGCATGGCCAGCCATTCCCGTGACGTCCGCGCTTCCGGATACACGAGTTCGCTCTCGCTTTCGATTTCTCGCATCAAGGTATAGGTGAGGGCACTGTAGATACCCTCGATCGTTCGAAACAGCCAATTAATCTCGCGTCGTCGAGGCTGAAAAAGCTTTCCAGAGTGACGTTGCATGACGGCTTGAAACAGTCGAGGGTACCGCCTTCGCAGCACTTCCGTCGCGTCTAGTCCTTGACCCTCATGACACAAATCGTCTTGATTCAGATGCGAGAGACGCTTTGCTGCTGGCATGAGGCCACGCTGTCTAACCACAAATCAAATAGGTGAGTGCCTACCACTTCATCAGACATCCTTCCTTCTCCGATCCTACCGTAGCTGGCAATTCATGTACTCAATCTTGTTCAAATACGGAAGCAGCATGCTCTTTTGCTTCAAGTCGTTCACACTCATCTACACGCAAGTCATCAATGATAAAGGAATAAACAAGGAGGGATCACCGCCTCTATGGCATGTACCGGTTGTTGAGCATGCTTTGTTTCGGTTTGCGAGAGTCGTCGAGCAGAAGTTTTGTGGCTTTGAGCACACTCATCTTTTGACTGCAACATTGTTGCCAACCACTCTTCATTCGCCTCAGTATCACAAACATCTAATGGTTCTCGGAATCCCTTCTTCTTCACTTTTTGGGTTCCAGCTGATGCAGCGTCATTGATGGCGTATGGCGAGCGCTGTAAACCTACCATAACTCTTTTCAGGCTAAAAGAGATAATCAAGGCACTTAATTCGGGTAGTGGATTTATTATTAGGGGCGTAACACCTCCTTTATCTTAACTCGCAGTCATGCTCTTGTTGAGCTGCTGCTTGTGTCATTAAAGTACGGATCTCGTGAAGGTCGTGCAGACCTTGCGTCAATTGCTGCTGCATTTTGTCCACCGAGTCGCGCATGTTTTGCAGGTCGTTATTTGCAATATAAAGCACGTCATCCTCCCACTCGTTGGTCGTCACAGCTTGGAACGACGATAGCAGCCTCCTTTTCCGTGCATCACTTTGTAAAGCAAAAAGGTAGTGAGTAGGAAGGCAAACGCATGTACTCCCGCGCCGTTGCGCTGATCGACGCCGCCGACAAGTCTTGTTTTTACAGAAACAGCGTCGGCACTTTTGGTTGGAATGAAGGATCATGGACACGTGAGCTTATGGTGTTGAAAAAGAACGTTTAAAAGTGATGCCATGGGGAATGGTTGAGCCCAAGGGTCTGATTACTCAAAGGTAGCATTAAAAAAGGTCAAAGAACGAGTCCGAAGGAGAGTGATGATTACAGACGAGGGAAAGGCAAGTGTTTGAAGTCAAGTCAAGCGCTATTTATTTCCCTCGCACTAACTTCGGCGGCGTTCGAAGAAGGAGGGGTGAACATTGAAGTAATTGCGAGACTGTACCAGCTGGAGACTATCCGATCGTATCAAATCGCATGCACAGCGAAGAACGTCGATTGCAAAGTTCAACATGATTCGACGTGGCCGCTATTGGTGCTGGGGGCTTTAGGCTATGTTAAGAACATGTAGAAATAGAACAAACACCCTTGATGTTGATAGGTCCAGCACTCCATTGCTTTAGCTCAAAGCGATAGTCTTGCTATCGAAACTCAAGACCCCATGAGTGAAGTGTACGCACTGTTTACTGCCACGACGGAGGGTGTGAGGCGACATTTTGCCGAGTGCGAGCATCAATGTCCCCATTTAGAACTTTATTACCTGATGAACTTAGCTACAGCTTTGCGTTGGAAGGCTGATTAATATTTTTCCAAAGTAAGCATTGATACAGCAATTAGAACGGATGCAGCATTTTCAGACACATGTTGAGATAACCAGCTCCAGTGTATTGATTTTGAATTAGATTGACAACTTAAACAAGTGTCATAAAAAGAAAATTACATAAGGACCATGAGAGCCGCCGCGACACTCGCAACAAGCCCAAGCGCCACAGTTTTGGGGCTACTTGCAGAAATGAGCTTGTTTTTGGTGTCGCCGTTCGACGACTCGTCGCCGACATTAGTGTCATTGTCGTAGGATGACGATCCAATGGACATTGATCCCGCGGAACCAGTTTCACTGCACAGTGTCATGACTTGGTCCAAAAGATCACTTTCCACAAAAACATTCAGGCCTGGAATGGTGCAGTCGCCGAGGTTTTCCGCTGCCACTTCATTTAGAAATGCCATGCAAAAGGAGCTTTCACATAGGTCCATAATCTGGTCGGTAGTCACACTCGAGAGAGTGTTCATGCTCAACCCCGTGTCTGCCGTACACCCAGCAAGATATATGCTGTTTGACAGCTTGACCAATGCTTGGACAGGGCACACATCACCAGTTACGGTCCCAGCAAAGACGAGGCCGATGAGGATAATCGAGGTCAGTGCCAACATCTTAATATAATTGACTTGTGGTGAGGTTCAAGGAGGAAAGTTGAGGAATGACGAGATGGAAACAACAATTGATGATTCGGATAGATCCTCACCCTTTAAAAGACTTAATTCGCACATGCGGATGCGACTACAGCGACAACGAGTAACAATCGCTTAGCTGTTTCACCTTGAGCAGCGACTTCATGGCTTCCTCGAAACCGAACAACCGAAAAAGCGACGAGATGCGGTGCTTTGGGTTGCATGGTAACTGCTATTCGACGTCGCAATTGGGGATCACACATGTGCGTAAAAATAACTTACTTTTCTCGACTGCAGCTAATGGATACGACCCACTTGAGTCAAGTAACTCCATGCTGTTGTATCATACGACCAGCGTCGATTGGGGATTGACAGTTGCATGATATATCATCTTTTATATGCACACCGAAAATAATTAATTTAGCAGAATCATTAAATATTCACATTCCGTCTGGGACAAACAAGTGGTACGATATTGAATGTCGTATTACATGAAAGAGACGTGTGGTGGAATCTACATAGTACTGTCTACAAGGAGCGATGAGTACATTAGCAGCACTGTAATGGAGACGAGTATGGGCATTTGAGAAATAAAAGACAAGAAGTTACAGTTAATAAAAAAACTTTACAATGCAGACCGTACTCATCGTAAAGCAGCACTTTTAGTGCGTGAAATGTCGAACTTTTAATGGATCACACGATTTGGCTCGGCTAATTATTGCAGCAACAAGCTTTGTTACGACGCCACTATTACATTGTGAAATGCAATACTGCACGGCTTATGGTGAACCAAACCTTTTGGGTTCTGGTATTACTGGGGTAACTTTATTCTGACAACTCGATGATCGACAGGACATTTAGTGTACTATTCAATTACCATATGTTATATAAGCTTAGCACTTATTTAAGTTCTTGCCGGTTATTGAACACTATAAAAGTCGCGATCAATCTAATAAGTAATCCTTAAGTAATCGTTCCGGATATGACGCAGGCAGTATAAGTCCAGTAATGGATATAGCATTGCCGAAAGGATCAAAACGAGAAAGCTCATATTATCAAAATTCAGCCAAGATCAGAGCCCGCTCGCTACCTTGGTGTTCAATCTCGCTACGTCATTCTTTTCCTCATCTCAAACTTACTTGGGCAAAAATGGTTTTGTCTCTCCCCCATGCAGCATGTAATGATTATTTTCGGCATAGAGCACATAGTGCTGGAGAATGAACACCACATCCACTATAATGCTCACAAAGCCAAGCGAAAACTTCACCGGGTCCCCCGTCATAGCGGTCCAGTCATGCGTTGCCTTTGCATCAAGCACCTGCTGTCCAATCGACAAGAGACCTCCGGCAATATCCAAGAGCACGTTCCAGATGGTCCACCCCACCGTTGATTTGCGCTGATAATTGAGCACAATCTGCGGTAGACACTTGACCAACGTCGTCACCAGCTTGACGTAGCTCAGGAGGTACAATAGATTGAGTGTGCTGAGGACCAAGTCCTCTCTATTGCCTGTAAAGAGGATGAAAAGGCCAAAGACGACCGCAACGACAAATGTCCCGCTGGTCCACAAGATGGTCGGTTTGCTCACGCTTTGTCCGCCTCGGGGGTATATCGAGCACTGAATTAGTGACACAGCCACTAAAAGCGCTGCATGGAGCGAAAAAACGACATCGTTGAGCTCCACAGCGTTGCGGTGACCCTCGTGGCGCCGCATGTACTGCTCTTGGACACTCTCGCTAAAGTAAAAGGCCACGTTAAAGACAGAGTAGCACAGGAAGCCTAGCATGTTAAGCACCGTGTAGTCGAGTGATAAGCCTACGACGCTGCGGCGTTCGTGGTTTAAAAACACTTGAGGATAAAAGCTGATGCTCCAACAGAAAAAGTAAATCCAGCCCAAGATGCTGGACACGCGATTCCATGGCTGGGGAATGTGTGCATTCGCATTTATCACGAAGCCAAAGAGAAGGCCGACGAGCAGGATGAGAGCGGCAATGACGACTGCCCGTTGATTGACAGAGAGCCGTAGAAAAGAAACAGTCATCAGCACCGACGTAGTGATCAAAAGCGTGAGAAGATACGAAGAGAAGAGTAAATTACGGCTTTCAGCGAATCAGCGCGTGAGACTTCATCAACGAAAAGTAGTAAAATGCGGTTTTATGGTGTAATAGTGAGCTCAAAATTGTCATGATAAAGTTTGACCTACCACAAACATTCTAGTTGTAACTTATATCCTTTCCTATGTTTTCTCTCTATGTGGTGCGTAGTGAACGCTCACGTCGGCCTCTGCGAACTTGTTGCCCAGCTTACTTGCTCAAGCACTTAATATGCTTTCTGCAGGAACTTTGAAAACTAGGAAGTCATTACCGGCAAGTTGCTGATATGCTTGACGTTTTCAAGGGAGGATCTTTTACTCTCTCTCTGGTACCATAGCGTGAGTTTTCATCACTCGGTAATTTGCGACAAGAATCTTTAGGTGCTTTTTGCAATGCGTTGAAAAAATTTACGTCGTCCATTCCATTCCTCAACAGAGCCGTTAGACAAGATTGTTAAATTTGAAGCGCTTGAGGAGAATCTGTGTACGCATTTACTAGCTTGGTAAAGTCAGCTTTGTGCTACTTGGATGGATCCTGGCCATAATATACCTCAAGGGACCTTTTGGAAGGCTAGTCGGTCAACACACATCGCTCACGCTCGTATCAAGTTTTGAATTTTTTTCTTTGGACATTAATTTTCATTATACAATTAACATCTATTTTAGTTGCACATGCTTAATAAAAATTCCACTTCTCATAGCTAAATCAGAAAACTTTTAGCTTCTTCCTATTTTAGCTGGCTCTGGGATAGATAATCATGAAGAGGGGTAAGTCGAACTTCTGTATCTATCTAGTCTTGCGTAATTACAAAGATGCAACGCCTACAACAGTTGACTAGCCGTGTGTAAAGCAGACACTGATGCTAGTACCTGAACATCCTTTTGTCATATCACTAAAACACCTGCGTTCGCCGTAGTCTCTGTGTGAATGTTATTTCCATTGTCGCAAATGTCTAGATGGCTGAGTTAGATTGACTTTGATGCATAAATAACAACAACCGTGACATTCGGAAATGAAAGTTGAGCGCGTAAATTTAAACAAAGGGGTAACGGCTTTGATGATTTCGAAGGCATACGCTGTGTCAGAGATACGACAATGCGATCTTGTGTACAAAAAGCGTCTGTTGTAGCGCTGTAAAGATACTATAGCTCTTGCAAATAGCATATGACTCAGTGATTTCATCACTTCAAGACGAAAGGTGAGGCCAGTATACCGCAGCATATGGACTCTTTCGACGAGCTGGTTGGGGTATAGACGTGAAGCTAGCCTTCCTAGCCAGGATTTTATTTCTCCTCAAAAATACTTAGTAGTTCTTGTTTCCGAGATAAGTGGCTGCTGATTAAACTTGCAATGGAATGCAGACGTGTGGTGGCTATTGAGCTTCTCCTTTCCGTGCCAGCAAGGAATTTCTACAATTTTGGCGATGACCTATCTATCTCGATGTGAAATGATGGTCACGGTGACTTGTCCTGCCATGATTAACTTCAGAGGCCAACATTTTGTTTAATATATGCGGCGCTGGTCATATTGTGCGGGAGTTGCAAGCGCTGCCTATCGTCGAGTAGCAACACAAGTATAAAATTGTCAAGCACGTCATCAAACATGCGTCATCACTTCATTCTCAAACATCTTTAATTTATTCATGAGATATTGTCAGTGTCTTTTCGAGCTTGTCGAATACACTTTACATTTCTTACACCAACAAAGCTCACAAGTTTATTCAAATAGCTTTTGCTGCATATTTCGTATTGACTTAAATATAGAAGAAATGTTTGCCCCACTTATCGGTGTCAAAATGCATGTATACATACTTTGCTAAGGTTTGCTCGACGAGGTAGGTGTTGGAACATAGTTTACAATGCTTCCGTATTGTGCGTCATCGTTGCGATGAAAGCATTCAAAACGGGAGAAAGGGGGCTACCGCAAGACGCGCTTGCCTTAACCATGCCATCGAAATTAGATCTTTCTAAAATGGGTCCGACATTTGTGCTTGTGCAAAACTTGAAGAATGTAAAATTTAATAACTTTTAATTCTAAACATGCTCGGAAAAAGACACTTGTCTCAAAGAGGAAATTAGCACAGCTGTCGAAGCTGACGTGTTTGCCTGTGACAGTTTTTTGTATTTCCAGCGCCACGATTGCGAGTTTTACGCGCATATTTTAGTCTCACAGACAGAAGTGACGTCTCAAGGTGTAACTCACGCAGAAGAAACGGGAAAGCATAGGCAAACTCAGTCAAACCGTGTCCATGACAACCAGAATATCTTTGAGCTCATAAGAAGAAGTGGCGAAGGATTTCAAGCTGAAATGAAATCTTAAGGCTGTGCAAACTTTCCCTTACTCAACAAAAGCTTACAAAATACAAACATCTAATTCGTCAGGCTTATCCTTTTAGGCGAACAAGCATTTGAAAAAACTTAAGCTCAAAATTAAGGGTTTACGTTGAAAAAGGCCGCTTACATATTTGGTTGGTGAACGTCTTCCCAAGTGATCGAAAATATATTAAATGTGATGAGGTCACACAGCAGCTTGCACTGTAAAAGTGTTTAGGATCTTCCGGTAAAGGACACCTTACAATCCTTGGTCTTTAGGGAATTGACATGTGCGATAATTTGCGGTTTAAATCTAGTCTATTGTCAATAATCTTATGCTTTCGATCCCGGCGATGATTCTTATTCTGTTTTTTTTGCTTTTATCGCCCAGTAATTCATAGCTTCGGGTGACAAGTTAGACGAGAAGTGCCACGGACGATCCGGTAAGCACTCAACTGAATTTTCGCCTGCTGAGGCTGCGAAGAATTCACAGGGCTTGCGATAACGTTGTCAGGCAACCTCACTGCCGAGGGGCAAGTTTAAATTTATGCTTGACTTGTCGTTAGACTCACCGGTCATGCAGAGTGCCTTACTCATTACGATAAGATAGTTATGGACCTTGGGGGCTTAAAGTGATCTGCTCTTGCTGACGAGATTAACGATGGTGGGGACCAGCAAAATGAGAATGAAGTCAAGGAGACAACCCTCATATGACTACTTGGTGGACAAAGCCACCTGCACACTTTAAAAGTTACATAAGAGTTCAATTAATTCATCAAAAAATAGAATCAAAAATTAAATATATCCTATCTCTCATATCATCCTCTCCAGTTTTAAGATCTTTTAAAAATAGAATTTTAAATGAATGAAGATTTTATATTAAAAATGAAAACAGCTTTAAAAAATAATAAAATAAAAAAGTTACAAATTCGAGAGAATAAAAATTTTATTTGATTTTATACTCAATTTTAAATATATTTATAAAATTTATTAACATAAATTTTTCTTCTGTTATTTTTTATTCATTCTGTTAATAATTTTTTAAAACTTCGATGCTGAATCTGAAGCAGTTGCTGCTACAATAACCGAAAAAAACATCGCAATTTTTTCTTCTAATGTTTTAGTTAGTTCGGCAATTGTTGATCGTTTTTGACAAACACCTACATAAATGAACTAGGGGTTATGTCCCTTTTCCACCACAGAGTATTGACGCAAGTCGCAATCCCTAATGACAACTAGTTACTCATTGGACAACATGCCCAGCAACATAAAAGAGATATGCAGGCGTACCAACTCATGCCGTCCATGGTGCCGAACAGTGTGTTCATCTGCTTTGCGATCGTCGGGGCAATCTGAAGGCCACTTTTGCGTGGTATTGATGAGAGAAGCTGTTAAATCAGCTCTGCTTTACTCCAGCAATGCGTTTGTATTTGGCCGTCATCAAAACCCGCTTGAGAATTCAATCCGGCATCGTGATGAATTAGAAGACAAGGATGGTGTGAGGCTACTGTCACCACCACGGAAGTATTTCGGAAATAGATTAACCTTTGAAATATTACATAGCATAAGGCAACCACGATAAACCAAGTAATTTACATACGTGAGATTAGGCGTCACTGCTTCGGCATAATGCAAAGTCAGACGCGAAGGTATGAAGTTATCCTTAACCTGTCCCAACGTACGGTCAAATTTCGCGATTTACGTACAAGTTGGCCGCTGCTTCAGGCTCTAGATATCAGGAGCCTTCTGACAGTCGTAGCAAAAACGCTTCACCGGCTCTCGCAATTATCTGTTTGGAGAAATGCAGCTGGCCTTGCAGGTCAAGGAGCAGCGTCGGCCTCCCCCGCATTGACCATGTTTCTGCTTTTTGAGGAGGAAAAGCCCTCGCACATCAAAAGTACGAGCTTAAGAATGCATTTGATTACTGCACATAGTGTCAGGCCACTGCTCAATCGGATCAACTCTGCCTTTGAGGAGAAAAATGGCTTTGTTGGCAATAGTAACGGCATTTTTCAGCTTCTCGGGTATATATATGAAGTTCAAGCTTTTTCTGCTTGAAGTCAGGCGTACTCGAAGCTTGTCAAAAGGAATGCTGCTCTCACGTGTCTTTCATGTGCAGTAGCGAGACTCACTGCACCAAGAAATATCAACATTTTATATATTCAATTGCATGGAAGCCATCTTCACCACAGAGTCCCAATCTTGTGTGACGCCCGCTACATCTCTTTTCGGCTAAGATGTAAATGACATTCAATACGATGAGATAATTGCTATTCACTAAGCTCAAAATGGTGGTGTGGTCATAATAATATTTAAAACGGCATAGAGGGCTACCAGTAGACCGAATTATTTAACGATGACAAATGTAAGGCCTCAAAAGATTACTCAGCTTTTAAAAGTTCAATTGCACCACGGCGTCTGTTCCTAATGCCACTTCTATAACAAAGGCTGCAGTTCCGGAGAGACACAATACGTTTACCCTCCAAAGAGGCGTTAAGGCAAGGAAAAGCCTCGAAAAAGCCTCCTACTTTACCGCTGCGCACTCTGCGCGCCAATTCATCTCCAGACACCTTTTTCGCTCCGGGTGATAGATATGGCTAGGGCTCACCAGGAGCTTTGACAACTTGGCTTGTGAAGACGTTTAATGAAAAAAGCTGCTAGAACCGCTTTTTCTCCGAACATTCGCGGAAGATTCATCGTCAGACGAACTTGCCATGCAAAATGTCTCACTCAAACATTCATGGTTCTCAAATGAAGACCTATTATGGGGCTATCACCAAAAATGGAGGCCAGAACGATGATAGCAGCATCAAGACGCCAAGATACGGTACATTTCTTGAAAAGAATTTGTACTAACGCTGTTGGTAAAAAGCTATGTAACTATTAAATAGCTACGCAAACCACCGTCTCAAGAGATATCTCTTCACTCTTCCGACAGCGAAGCCAGTGGAGACAAGAAAGACACTTTAGATGAGTAATTCCCAGGCGACGTCGACCATGGAGCCAAACAGAACCCTCACCTGCTCCGTGGGCCCTGAGGAACACTTCTCTCGTGGCATTCAAATTCCACTACAAAAATACTCGAGGTTGTAAGAAGCCAGAAGACAAGAGTGTTTAGCACTCGGTAGTTAATGTTCTCGGCCTTAAGTATCTACATCTCCTCCATAGGATAAGAGAGCTTATTTCACGATTTAATATGCTTGCTTTCACACAGAGATTATATTTTGCAAAAATTGACTGTCATCGTGCCTTTCTTTGGAGCAATTAAGGTGTTATTACTACCATCCTCAATAGATTAGAGCCCAAAAGATGCACTTAGAACTTTAATAGTATGTATATTATTGACGATTATCTTGTTATCATGTACGAAACTATCTCTTCCGGCAGCTCTAAGCTGCCCGGAGTCCGTCCTCGTCGAATTGCAGTAACGTACAACCATTGGCATAGCGTCGCAGACGATACCCAATAGCTGTTATCCGGCAAAGCCGAGACTAGAGACTGCCAAAGTTTTCTTGATGATATCCCGGTCCTGGCTCTCCAGCATCACTCATTGTCAGTACCAGTAGATCAGTAGATCGGAAATAGGTGCTGCGATACCCACATCACTTATTTAGAGTAATTGTGTGGACAAATCATTAAGCGTCATTGGAATATTCGGTAGCCCTTCTGGCATCACTTACCACTACCATAGCATACCGCTAGGTTTATTAATCGCCGTGAGAGGTAAACTTGAGTTCCTTGTTAGGATTTGATAGTAAACAGTTAACAAATTTAGTGCACTTTACATCGAACACCCAAACATGTTGTTATACAGCACGATTTATTTATATGCCAGTATGTAGAGAAAGCGTTTTGCTGATTAGCTCATTAGAAGCATGCAGCGCTCGTCACTTTGTGTTGGGTTTTTAAGCACATGCGACGAGTTGTTTGTGGCAGGTATCATTGCCTTGTGATACAGTGTTTTGCGCCTAACTCGAGATCAGTCTCGTGCTTAATCCCTCTCTCCCGAAGTTATATAATAATAAGTTTGCAAACATCGCGTTTAATAATCTTCGTTATTAAGAATACACCCAATCTTTGAAGAATTTCTGAGCCAAGGCGCTGCATACGCTGCCTACCGGAAAGGTCCAAGAGATCCTTGTATCGAACTGAAGATACTTTCCAATACAAAGAAGCACTTTCCATTTTATAAAAACTCCTCTTAGATATTTGTTAGCTTTTAACTAGCCAGAATCTCAAGAGCTTCAAGCTCATCAATTTTTAGTAGCTCTGTCATATCTCTATTTAAAGTGTACCTGCTGTGACTCAACATACACTTGAGCTCTCAATTATTTTTGTGAATAAGGTCTCGTTACGCCCAGGGATTAAATTTCCATTTTCTTTAAATGGAGCTTTGTTACTCGCCCTCGACAGTTAGGTTGACCAGTTTATCTTGTGGACCCATGCTAACTGTTGAAAAACACGAAAATACTGACTCTATGTCATCCATGATTACAAAGACATTTCGACGGGATGCGAAGTTCTGTTTTGTGGGCATCAAGAACACACCCATCATTAGGGCGCACGCTTTTCCCACTAGGGACTCCACTACACTGGCGACAAGCATATTTGGCGACGCATAACCATTCGGCTACACAAATGAATCGAACATTTCGAGCTTTTACCTTGGTACATGTTGACGATGCATTTGCCCATAGCCCTATCCAAAAGAATTAAGTACTGACGGCCCAATTGGGTCACCATAGGCAATAAGATCATACCAACATTGACAACTGTATCTTTGAGTCAGAGGAGACAGAGGTCATAGGCAAACATGAAACTTGAACAGACCCCGAATTAAAGAGTCATCTTGGCTAGGCCCATGCCACGCTCCCAAAACAATCAGGATTCAGTTTGGCTTAGCCAACTATTTGGACAAGTACAGTGCTGGCTGTGCGGGTCTCGCAAAACGCTGCAGACTATGGAGAAAAGGACGTCAGGCAATGCGAGAAGAGCCAGCATTAATATGCTGAGGCTAGCGTCGAGACGTTACTCTAGCAAACTTCAGTCTAGGCTTTGGCGGACGACATAAAGTCTTTTAGTAGTGAGACTAAAGTTCCTACTATGTCAATGACTGCGCGTTAGTGCAACCTGGTGAGGACGAAGGTGAGCAAGTCATTACGCTTCAATCAGCTTAGCTATGTCAAATGTTTCCACTCTGCTTATGACAAGTAGCTTTTTGCTACAAAGCTGACAGCATCCTGGAGCAGGCAATATGCTCCTTTTTGTCCGGAAAAAGTGTGAATCGAGTCACCTTTTTTAGACATAATTTTTGCGCTGAGTACAATCTGGCAAGCCCAACGTTGTCGACGCTTTCAGATTGGCCAAGCTATGAGTATGTTGGCTCACATCAGCAGGATTATATTCTTAATAGACAATCGGATCCGATAAGCACACGAAATTGATAATTCTTTAGTGCAGTTCTTCATCACGCGAAGTGATACAAAAGTCGAATGTTATATCCTTTGACAACAATCGCAAATGCACCGCTGTTAAAATGCATCCTTTCCGGATCCGGCAGATCCAGCATAAGTCAATTTTAAGCGACGAGGACCCAAAGTATGACATACTTCTTGATAAACATATTGCTCGAGTAAGTAATGATATCTTTTTTCTCAGCCCAAATAACAATTAGTTGAAGCATCATGTGCTTCTAAAAACATGAATCTTCGTATTTTGAAGCAACAAGTCGGGTTGGACCTATCAGTTCCGACCTATAGTGTAACAGACGATCTTCTGACTCAGATTAATGCCGCTACGATCGCTGTCGAGGTATTAGTCGATCTATTCTGGCATCTTCGCCGCAATGATGGTACACGATGAAATATCTAGATTGGCATCTGGAATTTATGCCTGACGAGTCCGTTATCCAAGAGACCTTTCAGCCCTCTTATGGAAGCCCACATAGAAGTGGTCTGCGCGGAAGAGCTTCAACAAGCACATCGAGTTCGTCAGCCTCGAAGTCAACGCATAAATTATTTAACGCAAAATTGACTACCATCTTGCTTTTTTAAAGGCAATCATGTCGTCTCCATTGATTTATTACTTCTGAACCGTCTGGAAAGACCACAAAAGACTTAGAAAATCGAATATGCGCTCGAGACTACATGAGTATGTACTTCATGGTAGGCATAAGTAGAGTTATCTCGCTTTGAAGCTCAAAAGCTTTTTAAACTGCTTGCTCATAATTGTCCTTATCGATTTATAGTATTGCGCAGATGGTAATTGGCGAGGCCTAAATAATTCTCTAGATATATTTAAAACTGTGAAGGATGCCAAACCGAGACGGCTATTACTCTCTCGAGTTTTAATTCAACCCTATGGCTACTCGCAGAGCAGCTACGGACTTTTATTACTCTGCTGCAGAAATATATTTGTTACTTTTGGCATAAAATACATCTGTCAAAAACATGCACTTAGGTGGCCAAGGGCGTGGTCAAAAGTTAAAGTGTAACCGACTACCTAATTTACAGCCATCAATCGAGCTCACTGGTTGCACCATAATGAGCTATTAAGCTACTTGATATGAATACGTGCGCATTACCGTGCACTATCAGCTAGTTAAGAGCACAAGTTGATCATCATTTTTCGTAAAATTATCGATCCCAAAAGTCTTCTTATGAGTGCGCTTCCGCACCTTTTTGTTTTGCTCCTTTCTAGCATATAGAGATCGATGAGCTCTCACTTCTATCGTGTCACATGATTAATCTCGTGCCTCATTCTTTCATCCTCGGTGTAAGATTCAATTGTGGGTCTGCAGACACGGCTGGACTCCTTTTTACAAAGCCGTCTAAAATGACGTGTTTAGACGGCTTTGTAAAAAGGAGTCCAGCCGTGTCTCCGGAGCAAGCCGGTCATCAGAGCAGCGCAAACAGCTCGATCAACAGATGAAGAAAGGTGGTTGGAAATTATATAAAACAGGATTCGTTGGATCCTTCTAAATCATGAGAAGTACTCTGCACACAAAGCGAATCCAAAACATCGTCTCAGAATGGCTTCCGTGTTTGGAAGCCCAACCTTCAAGATATTGCTCGCTTTTAATTGAGCCAAGAAACTCGTAGCTTTGAGCTCTTCAAAATTCAGATAATGTAGCACTTCTAGCAATACCTCGGGTTAAAGTGCATACACATATTTTTTTTTAAAGTATGCTTCCCGCTCTTGGTGGTACCTCGCCACCTGCCTTTACAGTGTGTTTATTGCCTATCCGCGTCTTGAAAGCCAATGTTACCCTAATTTGGTAGCGCTAAGCTTTTCAAATGTTACTTACATTAAGGACTCTATATTTAGCGTAATCGTCAGCAGGTGCTGCTGGCTGCATTTGTTGCCCGCTAATAGAATAAGAGAGCTGTTAAGCTTACCTACGTAGAAATATTGGTAGCTTCGATAATTCTCACATTTGGATTTTTCTTGACTTTCATTCAAAGGAGCCGTACGTACAACAGGGTGCAAACGTGACTTATCAGGCTCTATTTCGCGGGATTAAGCGGATAGCGCCTATGGCTTTGACTTACTTCAATCTACAAAATGCTTCCCGACAAGCAGTTGGGTATTTGCATATGTATTAGCTCTAATAATTTACGATTATCCGGGTAGTAGTAACTGACATAATGAGCCATTTGCAGTTTCACAGTACAATTTTGTTTTTCATAGACATGCATGGCTTAATGCTTGCGACAAGCGAATGATTACTGGTAGCATCGACCAGGTTTTCATCTTTTATACGCAAGAGACAACAGCACAAATCACAACACAGTGGCAGGCTGCATAAACAAGTTAAGCGCCGAAAAGCTCAAAAGTCGCATCAGAATCTGCTATCTTTTTTAAAGTCGTAATTTATCAGTGCGTCGTTGTATATTTCGCAGCATCAGTAGCGTACTGTCGCCGTAGAAGTTTGTGTATTAAATTATTATTTTAATTGTACTTCGAAAATCAACATCACATCAGGATATTTTATCGCGTCGAAGTTTATACGCTCGGGTGACTGGCTACCCCAATTGTAATGACAGATTCCTCATATTAACTCTTATATGTTAAATCAACTGAGGTAGGAGGAAAAGTGTCAATGTCAATGTCGATATCGGGTGTTTTAAAATGTTTTAAAATGACACCCGCACATGTGCTACGCAATATATACATGAATCTATCATACAAAACTCATAGCTAGTGTGTGACTTCTAGACGACTTCTATTAGTCTCATGCGTAATTCAATGTGGGGTTTCATATGTGCAGGAGAAGCGCTCCTTAGCGGCTCATTAACAGCACCCTTAAATAGAAGTGTTCCTGTGGCAACGGGAAAAAATCTTTTTTGACTATAAATTATATACTTTTACTGACAAGCAGCCGCTGCGGAACCAACGCGAATCAGTAAAAAACGGCTTTTTTTAAAATATCAATGCCAAGCATCATCTTTGCGGTCGCAACCTCTTTTACCCACTGTGCCTAATTCACTTCTCAATAATCTTTGAAATAACTCTTCCTCTTAAGATGCCGGCCCTAATTTCATTCATCCTTACCGGATTTGCCCTCGCCACTTCCGTCCATGCCAAGGAATGCTCAACGCTATCGATGATGAAGCTTGCGTTGAGCAAAAATCTCGCAGGCTGCACGTCTGACACTGGTTTGAATATGGCAACCATTTCGGCCATCACGACGGATCAGGTGCAGGATCTATGTAAGAGCTCTCGCTGCATGGCATTCATGGAAGACGTGGCATCAGCAAACCTAAATAATTGCACTATTCCGGGAAAAAACGTCACGGTTCAAAGCGATATTCTCGATCACGTCGCAACTCTGTGCAGTGGACGCGAGTAGATGGGGCAACAGCATGTTTTCCGTGGCTCAATTTGTAATTTCTTCAAAAAAATCGTTAAGCTATTAATTAATTCTGATTAAAACAAATTACATCTCGACACCTGGTTGCCGCGACACGCATTCTTTTCTTTGCCCGCCTCGATGTTTTTCTCGAGTCTGTTCACCGCTTGACTTGCCCACCACTTAATCTACACCACAGACGCGGCTGATAAGTAATGACCTACTATACTTCCAGTAAGAGGCCAGCGCCGCCATGGATTCATAGTTGTCCGCGTCAACGCATTTGGTGACGAGCAAAAGTCCGTCTCATGAATAATTTGAAGCGGTGTGAATGATTACGTGTTGGTTGAGTAATTGATGTACGTCTGATTGGTCGAAAAGTGGAGGAATCACTTAATTTTAATTTGTAGTCAGGAAACGAAGAGACTTCTGAAGGTCAAATTCTCTCGGACGAGCAACGCGGTGGTTAATCACGACAATGACCGCAATGGCCAGCAGGTGATGGAAGTATTGATGGAACTTGGCCACGAGATTCTTTTTCCAGTCCGTAGATGGTAGTCGCTTGTCGATTTACAGTTGTTAAGTATTGTGAGTATTTGGTTCATTTTCAAAGTTGCTTTAGCACGCGCACGGCAGTGTTTAGAGCAAAGAAGAGCCATTCCAGTCCAAAATTTAATTGTTGGACATTGACGACAATGAGCTTTAGAACGCAGTCTTTCGCTTTAAGCAAAAGGCCCTGAATGATCGTCAGGAAGCACAGGCGTGTCAGGCCCTTGTGGAGATGTTTGCTGAATTTGTCACAAGCTTGAAAGCTGTCAAGGTGCCGGGACTCCAATGCGGTCATTTGGATCCTCTTGCAGACGACCGAGTGATTCCAGCATCCGCCTTAGTGTTCATGAGGTAGAAGTCCTGCAATTAGCGTCTCAACGGCTTACTGATGCAAGTAAAGAGCACAAAAGGGGGGACGTGTGGTATGATCCGTGGCTGCCCATGTACGACTGCGTGATCCAGAGGTCGAAGAAAACGGCAATGGAGATTACATTGGAAGTCATGTTTGCTGATGGTTGGGAACGCTAACTTCATTTTTTACCTACTGGCGAATGTGTACACAGTGCTGTGCCTTCAGTACGCTCTGTACACGCCTCCCAATGTTGTGTAGATTTAGACGCAGAGCTAAAAGCGGAATTCTAATCTGCTTTCGAATCAAAGCTGCGTGAAGCGCAGTGTAGCAAAGGATCTGAGCGAAGTGCGGCAGCACACACGTTGGGACATCAGAAGACGCCACAGTTTATTGCTGCCGCTGTGAACTGTACTGTTGTTTCATTAATGGGTGAAAGGCCGCACATTGGCAACGTTACCATGACTCCTCAGGGGGGCACAACAGATGTTGGGCAACACACTGGAGGACGCGCACGGGATACTTGCTGGGCAATTGTCCAAGAAGTCGTTGCCCGTAATCTCTGTTGCGAACGAGGTCTGTTTATAAAGACGATGGTTGCAATCAAGCTCAAGTTGCTTTGCAGAGAAGTACAGAGGTTTAAAAGTTTGCTTAATAGCGAGACCATTAACTTAAGAGACAAATGCGCACATGTGGACGACATGTTCTACATGCTTCAGGTTATCATTCAGGATTCGGTCGAATTACTGGAATTGAAGTATGAAGTCTCGAGGCTCTATGTACAGTGTGCGGCTTTGCGTGTGCGACTTGATGCATTTGCTGATAAATTGAACTTGCAGACAGCTGCGCGATATGTTTTGCCCAATGACACCAAGTTGGAGCAACTGAACATGCTAAAATGCGATCTAAAATTTGGTTCGCCTGGTAGAACTCGCGATCGGGACAGTCGGGAAACTACCGAAGCGTCACCAGCGAGCGTGGATGAATTTGGAGGGATTTTTATGTGTAAATGGGGCAGCTTGCAACTTGGAAATATTGCTACAGTGGATTGACTCATTTTCGTGGTCTAACGCTTATAAAAGCCTCCTCATACTGCGAACTGTCGAAAAGGTTTTGTTTGAAAAGGCACTACGATTAAGTGATGGCTCAAATCTTGTGGACGAATCATTTGTTTTCGAGAGCGTGCAAACTCTTTTGACACAGTATCAAAACGTTGCTAGGCAATGGTGTCAATTATCACGATAAACGTCGGCTTTCAATGTGGAGCAGCGCAGTCGCGAGATGCTGGTCGCATGGATTGCATTTTGTCTTGTACACCAGAAATGTGTCAGTGAAGAGCCGTTGTTGTCCGAATACAAAATTGCACTTCAGTGGAAAGACCTAAAAGTAGCGGTCGTTCGAGAACGAGCAGCCGTTTTCGCGCTTCAATGTGTAGCGAAGTACATTCGCAGTTGGAATGAGAAGGCAAAAGGAGGTTCTTTATTTCATTTGACCAAACAAGAACCAACATTTGACTTTGGAAAAAAATATGGATTGAATAATTCAATTATGATCTCTGTATACAACCGTCATCTCGAAGATTGAGATTTTTACGTGAGGCAAGAATGGAATGTTGTTGAACAGAAAAAGAGTGAAGCCGCCCAACTTCGAAATGATATTTATCAGCGGAAGAGAATATTATCGAAAAAGCAACAGCTTCTCGCACAGGAAGAGGAACGGTTGGTGCAGGAGTATCCTGTTACAATGTACAAGCACAAAAGGTATCGTCACAGCGAGTTAAAACCTCAACTGAAAAATGAGATCGAGCAAGTAATTTCTGTTCTTACACTAAAGCAGTCATCACTTTAAGCAGCACTCGCTGTCCCTCCGTACTTGGCGCGACCGCTTCCTCCAGCAAAACTTGACGCGATACAAATTATTTTCATGCTGACCATGCCGCGTAATATTGAAATCATGGGTAGCCTATGTCTAACAGCCAACGCGCTCTCGTTCCAGCTGAGCCGACTCAAGAAATGAAAAATCTACCTGATCTGAGCCCCACGACATGGCAACACTTCTACGTTAATCGCTCACCTTCGCAAGCTGTTATTACAACCAGTAACGTGTTCACAGCGAATCTTGCACCATTCACCTCTCCTAGATCCTGGGGTCCCAGTTCAGTGGATGAGCTATATAGTCTCGATCACTACACTTCTGAATGTGTTTGGAGTCCCACTTTGCGTGGCACAGCTCTGACCTGGACAGACTCTATCGGTACGAAGATGGACCCGTTCGCTGCTACGGAGACTAGCGTGATCAGCAGCTTCACAGAGACATTACCTGCGAACTTGTGTCAGTATCAGCGGATGAACGCGTGGCCCGGTGACGGTGATACACGTGGGAATATGGTTTACGCTCATTTTCATCAGCAACCCGAAAGCTTTGAAAAGGCTGCATTTATTGCTCTAGGGTCAATACGGGCCTTTCCGAATCAACAGTATCGAAAGCTGCTATGGGCTTTGCTCGATGACGTTCTACCGTGGTCAAATGCACGTGTGGAGACAATCGCACGGCAGTCTCTGTACCAAGTGGGATTACTAACTGATGACGGCAGCCCACAGCTTTTGTGGAAAACTGACATGTAATTCGATGATAGTGGTCTCAGGACATTTTGTACAACGCTCGGATTCTTAGCTAAAAGACTTGAACAGACTCCGCGCAACTTTAGAAATGTTCCGCTACTCAGCGAGCTGACGGGCTTTGCTTCGCAGTACTCGAACAGTGCGCGACACTATGTTCAATTGTTCAGTGCCATGGCACGGTGTTGGGCAAAAAATGCCCGCTTAGAATACAAGAATGAATTTTGCCCGCTTCGAATCGCTGAGATTCGGCAAAAAGAATGCGTTCTCTATGGCTTTGCTTTATTAGCCTTCATGCTTGGGCCCTGGGACAATAAAGCGGATCAAGAAGTGTGTGAGCTAATCGTGCTATTTCGCACGTCGTTCTTGTGTGCAAGTATTACCATAAGCTCATCCAAAGAGATGCTTCGAACGGAAAGCAAAATTATCGAATTTATGTCTATTCGCATAGCGGAGCTGGTTGCTTATGTCGAAAACAATGACATGAATACCGTGCTGACTGGATTGGTGAGTTTGGTGAGTGCAACATCTCCAGAGAGATTAGATTGGAAGCGATTTAGTAACATCTCGGCGGACAGTGAGCAATTTGGGAGCTGCTTCGAAGCAATTGACCGGTCAACGAATAATCATTACTCGGTTAATTTATTTAATGGTGTAGTCCTGACGAATGGCTATGCACCTGGTGGTCTTCCAGTGAGCATTCGTGAGCACGACCAGTTTCGAGTTCTTTTCGGGCCAAGCAACTTTGAAGTTTTTTCTATGAACGGCTTGCTTCGAACGGAGAGAGAATTTTGTGATCGGTTGTACGATTTTGCATTGGAAGATGATGGCGAACTGTTCGTCCAAGAATTGAAGTTAGACTCCTCTAAAAAAAATTGCTTGTACACTTCAGTTGTGTAGCGTTAAGTGGGTAGAATCAATGAGCTGTGTGCTTCCAGCTCGACTGCAAGAACTGTATTCTCACTGGTATTGGGTGGAGCAAAATTGTGTGCTTTTCCGACCAAAAGAAGCAAAATGTCGCGAGATTTATTTTATTGCTACTTTTGGCAAGGGTGTTCATTTTCGTTGTTACCAGGTGCCGTTCAGTGATAGAAAGCGTTCGTGCGAAGAACTTTTGAGTCTTTGTGACAATTACGACCATTCTACCGAAAAAGATGCGACGTTACTCAGTGTTTTCGATATTCTTACAAAGGTTGAGATTGCGTCATTTTTTCATCCGTTAAGGTATACAAAAGGTGTTTTGAAGATAGAGCTTCCCCGTTTCAAACTAGGCTTTTTCTTAAGCAAAACGTTAAAATTCGAATCGGTGGAGCATAAAGGGTACGTGTTGGCGACAACTCAGCAACTCGACGACTTCCTGCCAAGATTTAGTCGATATCTGCTGCTTGAATTGCAGGATAAATCCGATACCACCCGTTCTGAATTACGAATGCTCGTTCCCGTGGGTTCGGTTCAGGAATCTTGTGATGGCACCGTCGATATCCTTTTGCCCACTGAGGCGGATAGTCGAGTTGAAATGCATTGCTATGACATTCACCGTCGACTAAAGACTTTTGAAACCGAGACGATTGGGGCGAGATTGCAACTGGCTGCTGTATGTACTAGAGCAGGTGCCAGTGTACCAAGTAAACGGTTGCAAATGACAGAAGCAGAGGTGGCACTGCAAATGCTACGAGCTTGTCGGTCATGTCGCCCCTATTCTAGTGCCGAAAAGGACACCATAGTGACGATATACAAACTAAGTTATCGCGAAGCAGCCGTCAAAATTTTGGCGGTGTCGCTGCTTCGAGAAGCGAATCGTCTTGCATTTCTCTTTGGGCAAACACGGGAGCTTAGTACTTCAATGGCGAGTATCGACGAGAAAACAGAGTATGCTGACTTGTGCTTTCAGCATGTCCAGCGTAATCCATTACGTTCGCAACTTCGGAGCAAAGAAGAAGAGTTCGTGTTAGGACACGTGCAACATGTAAATGTCTCCTTACCTGGAACAGAAATTTTATCATGTGGTCCCATTTCGGTTTCAAGACACTACGTAAAGTCAATCGAAACGACATTAAAGCGATTTCTTTGCATCAACGATTGTACTATTAAAAAGATCCCGTCACTGCCGCTTAACATGAACACTACGAATGCCATGAGCAAAGGTATGCTTGACGAACTCCAAGTCAGCTGGAAGGCACACCATTCACAGATCGAACAAAGGCTCAAAGAGACTCCCAATGTCCTTTACCAAGCTATTAAGCGATGTCTCTCATCAATGTGATGAGATGAAAAATTACTTGTACAATTCTTATTCCAACGCGACGAGTAGTGAACGGGATCAGCTTCTTGTTCTTGGCAATTTCTTGCCTCAAATCACTGTGACAGACCTTGTCCAGTGTGCTTTCGACGAGGAAACGCTGCGTAAACTAGCGCCGAAGCTCAGTGAAAAAGCACAAAGAGAGTTTATAAAAGGGGTGCTTCGGTATATGGAGTTGTGTGTGCTGGAAGATAAATTGCAAAGACTTATCTGGAGAACAAAGCGCAGTGGCGAGCTGTCGGATGCTCAAGTGGTAGATGAGCTTATGAATGACCGTCAGTGGCAGTCGAAAAAGTATCCGTTTTGGTTAGCATTTGAAGTTGAAGGGAGACTACAAATTTGTCACGAACAGTATGTGATTGCTCAGCATCTTATCGATCAACCGGGAAGTGTTTGTCAGCTGAATATGGGCCGTGGTAAGACTCGCGTAGTTTTGCCAATGTTGTTTTTGTATTTCACGCAAAGTGTATGTCAAAAAGTCGTGCGTGCACATTTTTCGACTCCTTTGTTAAGTGAAGCGCGGCAGTATATGCACCGCTACTTATCGGCATCAAGCGCTCAATTGAGTATATTTGAGCAGCCGTTTCACCGGCAAATTGATTTAAACGCTCGCTGCCTCGAAGTTTTGCGTGATTCGTTGCATGAAATGAAACTCAAACGTGGCATTCAAATAGTGGCTCCTGAGCATCGGATGTCACTGGAGCTCAAACGCTTAGAGCTCCGAAACAAAGATTCCCTGACTGATACATGGGACGAAATTCTGAACAATGGTCAGTATGTGGACGTTTTGGACGAGTGTGATGCTGTTTTGCACCACAAATATCACTTAGTGTACGCAGTGGGAATTTCCGCACCGCTTTGTAACGGCATGCAGCGGTGGGAAGTTGCAGAAGCATTACTGCGCGTTGTAGCAGATCAATCTCGTGAATATCGCGTCGCACATAAGCTTCGAGCTCCGCATGTTTCCTGTATTGCACCGGATTACTTGACACGTCTGGGAGCTTACAATGGGACCCGACTTAATGCAGTTGTAAGAAGCACGGCATCACTTCGCGGTGAGCTTAAAGTTGCGCTCATTCTGGATCTCATTGAAAATGCTCCGTTTGAATTAATGTGGCTAAAAACCGTTGGTTCTACCAAAGCACGCGATCTGCTTGTCCGAGGATTAACCGAGTCAAGTGTAGGTTTAGAAGAGGCACTTGGTGACCACATGTCAAAGCTTGCTCCTTTTTCCGCTCAGTTGCTCGCGTTGCGTGGTTTGGTAGCGTTTGGTGTACTGGAACACTGTTTGGAAAAGCGATATCGTGTAAATTTTGGCCTTCCCCATCCAGGCACGCGACGTAAAAAAATTGCTATACCCTATTGTGCTGCGGATGTGCCTTCGAAAAGATCCGAATTCAGTCATCCTGATGTTTGCATTGTGCTGACGCTGCTGGGGTACTACCATCGAGGGTTGGAGAAAGAGGAAGTTATGAGTTCGTTCCAAATGCTGTTGCGGTTGGATATTTCAGAGCAGCAGTGGCGGTATGATCAATGGTTTCGATCTGTTGTGTCTGGTTTAAGTGACAATGATCGCAAGGCTTTATGTGATGTACGTCATATCAGTCTTGCTGACCTTCGACAATTTGAGACACTTAACAGAACGTACAGTTTTGCATGGAAGCAATTAATTTTTACCTTAATACGTGCGTGTTTCCAAAGGATACTCAGCAATACCCACAACGTCTTTCACGAACAGCGTGGAATGTCGCAGCAAATAAAGATAATATTGTATTTTCGGGGCAAACGATAACCATCGACTTCTTCCTCTCTCGGTGAAGCAGCGCGAGCCAGACGAGCCTTCGCTGCTTGGCACGAATGGGAAAATCATTGACAAAATTGTGCAAGTGACTCACTGCTACGACGTCATTCGCCCCAGTCCGGAACGCAATTTAATACCATGGCAGTGTGTCCTTCTATTCGCAACGGAAAAGAAAACACAAGCCCTGATTGACACTGGAGCTCTACTAGCCGATGTGGCAAATTATGACGCAGCGAAGTTTCTCCTTGAACGATCTGAGTTTGCCATTGCTGGTGTGACATACTACGATAATCGTGAAGAGAACAATTGCTGGATGATTGCAGAAAAGGCTCGACGTGTTGAGGTACCATAAAAGAAGGCATCAGTGCTGGAGAAGGAAACGTTTGTCATTTTTGACGAAGCTCGCTCACGAGGTTCGGATATGAAGCTGCTTCCAAACGCTGTAGCTGTACTGACGTTAGGGCCAAAGCTAAAGAAGGACAAATTGATGCAAGGTGCAGGGCGCATGCGACAGCTTGGGTGCCACCAGAGTTTACAAATTGTAAGCTTTGACGAGGTGGCGCAAAGTATTCTTGAAATTAATGGCTGCGACGAAATCTCGAGTATTTCCTCTCTCGATGTATTGAATTGGGTCATAGATAATACAAAAACAGAGGCTGTACGCGGCTTGCTAGAGTGGGGAAGCAACGGACTTTACTTTCAGAAAAGTCGGCTTAACCGAGACAATGAGCTGGTTGACGAAAATTGGGATCTCGAGACACTGTATCAAGAGGAAATTCGTGTCGACAGTATTGCTAGGGTAATTCGGTCGAAGGCTCTGTTTAAGTTTAATGATGACTTGACTGATGATGTGATCGCTCAAATTTGTGAGCAAGGGCTCCTGTACGAATTGGATGGCGAAGTGTGCGTAACCTCTCACAATGATAAATGCGAGCGAGAGTTGCAGGTTGAAGAAGAGGTACAACAAGTGCAAGAGCTTGAAATTATTGAGTGTTCTCCTGCCAGAGAGACGCAGTGGATGTACAGTCGAATTCTTGGTGCTCAATCAGTTGATGATCTTAGTGAAGTTGTGAATGTGTTCACGATGACGCAATTTATACTTAAATCAATTACCCCAAAAGAAATGGCAGTTTTATCGTGGACTAAAGCGCACATTTTTGGAACTTCATATTTCTTTGCAACTATCCAAGCAGGGGTCTTTACAATCACCTAATTGACTAGGAATTAAAATTATATGCTGACGAGTTGTGGACTTTGATTCGCGCAGCATACAGCATCGGTTAACGGCAAAGGCTAAGAACGCGCGTCGAAACTGATTTGTGCTCGAATGTAATCGATACATTCTCGTGAAAAGCGTTATTGACAAAGCGAAAACCACTAATCGGATAGGACCTCAACCACAGCAACTTGAAAAATGTGATGCCTTACACTTAAAACTTTTGACAAGGAAACACGTGTTTAAATCCCATCACCCTTTATAATCACAAAAAAAGCTGTTTGAAGTAGTTTTGGCCCCAATATTAGTATAGCTACAGCGTCTTTATACCCGAACCCCATGAGCGAGACACGCACCATTATTTTTCAAGCATCGATGTCTTCTTCAACGGTACCTCGATACGTCGAGCCTTTTCTGCCACCATCCAGCAATTGTCTTTTTTGTGATTAGCGTTGTATGGTTTACCAGCAAAGCCAAACTTCGCTGCGTCACAATTTGCACACCAGCAAGTAGAGCTCAATGTCGACAAGGGCTTGCACCCTCTTTTCCACTGCGAGTCAAAGCACACAATGCCATAAATTAAAATGTGTTTCGAATTGGAACGAATGACGTCGTAGCATTGAATAACTTACAGGATCTATCAATTTGCGAAGGCAAATCTAGGTCGCGCTGCTGCACTGAGAAGGCATGAAGTTGGTATCTACTGTTTTCCCCAAAAATACAATATTGCCTTCATTTGTCGCGACATTTAACGCTGATCGTGGCAGACAATGCCGAGAATCCTTTGAAAACACACGTATTGCTTTTTATGATTGCACCAATGCAAAAAAATTACGTTCGGTAAGGTGTCTCGAAATGTCGATCATAGCCGTGCGATCGCAGTCACGTAAGCTGGACTTCTCAAATCGAAGCCAATAATTGTACCGTTGCTTTTGTTCTGAACAGTATGTGTGTGCCCCGCACTTCCTCGTTCTTCTACCCTTGATGGTAATATCATAGCAGCGTCAGCACAAGGCAAACGTTCAGTGACCAAATTTGGATCTTTCCGAAGGCACGTCAACAGCACGAAAGGTTCGCAATCTTTTTCATGGTGTAATAAACCGATATGTGAATCTGCGTCGCATCATCGACCTTCCTAAGACGATGTACGCCATTTATGTGAGACTTACCACGATCCTTGGGACCTTAAGCCTCATGTATATAGAACCCTGGAATTTATTCAAAGCATTGTCTCGTAGTTTCCACGCCCGACCTTGCTAATCTGGCAAGTACGGGTGACTCAAGGCTTATAACATCAATGTATTTGCTGACCCTGGCCTTGCCGGAAGTCAAACAACTATCTAGTATAAATCAGATTTTGTCTGCACTATCGCAAACGCCAAGAGGCAAGATCGGGTAGAAATTTATCTTGAAAGCGGCGAAGAAATACTGGAAATGGTATATGCTTTTGCCAAATTTAGGATCTACCTGCTAGGCTTTGCGATCTTTGCAGATCAAACTTAGTTGGGCATTGCAACACAGTCCCCTCAGCTCTTCTTCTATGTAGAGTATGACTTTGAGGTGATGTATAAGCCAGGAAAGCACAAAGATCTGGCTGATGCGTTATTGCGCCGAGCTAGCTCATGTCACAATCGTAATTTTGCTTGCAGCAAATGGAGTTGTATGGCATACGCTTAATTTTGCATGTACGTAGCTCTTTTATACGCCTTAAGATGCGATGAGCCAAAAGCCTCGGACGAGAAACTACAGGCGCGGTCAAGCGGAAAGGACACATCGACTTTTGGAAAATGACGGACTGCTACATTACAGCACCCCTTTTACGTATAATGTATTTCCGACTCAGAAGCCTTAGGCTTTACTCACTATTGGTGGCACAAATTGTATGCACATACAAAATATACCAACGAGGTGAGCTCTTGTTGAATGCGACCGCACAATCGGCAAGCTTATCGGTGCGAAAACAATGCTGGCAGTCCACTAGTACAAAATTTGTGCTTAACGGCCTACAGGCAATTAAGATTTATGCTGACCGAATGAGCAATATGCTTTACTGACGCACACGACGGTAAAGATGCATCCGCGGTGTTTTTTAATCGTGTTTTGAAAATATAGACTTTAAAAGTCGATTGTCGTGGACCAGAATTCCTTTTTTCAAGGGCACATTCAGAAGTGTGTTTTAAGATGCCTGATACCAGGTTGGACTTGCCCATAATAAATTGGTGGACGCCAATTTGCGCCGGCGAAGACGCGCCGCGCGATGTTTGCTTCTATACGCCAAGACGTTGTAGCAACATACTCCTGCTCGTACTCCTGCTCGTCGTATTCGTATTTGATGATGCCATTTACGCCTTAATAGGCTACACACTGTCTTACGAATGTAGGATAGTTAACCTCGCGTCCTACTAATTTTACAACATGGTGGATATAGGCTTGATGAGAACAATTATTGCACAATGCGCAAGCAAGCCGAAAGCTTTATGTCGGATTTTGCTTGATTGAATGGAAAGACCTCGTAAGTCGAAACGAGTTAGTGTCTTCGAAAACGTTAAAATGGCTTATGGTCTTAACCTACTAAAGAAAGAGTATGATTCCAAGACCTTTATGTTAAATTCAAATTTGATATTCGAAGATGCAAAAACACTGCCTACAAATTAGCTACTGCTGCCTCTAAACCTAACCTTTGCTTGCTCTTTGTACGATTCTCAACATATATAATTAGAATAGGCTTAGTGTAATTAAGACGTGTTATATGCCAGATAAGACTCATAAAGAAAATCCAGCCAGCACCTACTTATGGCCACAAAATATAACATCTATGTGTGGGGGGGACACAAATTAAGCGAGCTTCTCGCATAGCGGTGCTTGTACACGCTTGGAGCCTTAGAGCTGACCAGACAAGGTTCAAATTCTCGGAACTGCTGCATTCAGTATATGCCTTGGCAAAGACAGTTGAGGTGGTCGACGTGACGATTTGACACTTCATCAGTCGCGTCTGCCTATTTGGTCGCGAGCGACATCAAATGAAGAGCACATAGCGCGACTAATGGTAATGGGCATCAATTTCCTCGTTTTCTATTTAATAATGTGGACAGGCGCAAAAGTTACTTGATGTTGAATCTTGCGCATCGTCGTCAACGAGTCCGACCTAGTGTAGTGTGGATGACACCTTTAGTAAAAAGATCACGGCTCCATTGCTTTGACGCCGCAGGAGCTTTTAATCACGATGATCAATATCTTTGGCAAAGCCGCACTTTCTGCTGTTAGGGCTAAGCCTGCTGAGCTCATCTGTGATCTAAAGAAACCACTATGGAGGCAATGTTTAAGGAAGCATGACGTTGCAGACTATAAACTTTACGTCGGTAATCCACTGTCAAATGTCTTAAGCCGAGCAAACTTTTTGGTCTACTTGCACATCGGCTTTGCTGAAGCTGTCGCTACGCACAAGGAAAGATGATAACCTCTTTTACTATTGTATTTAGTGCTTGAACATCTTTGAAACTTCCGAGGCCCTTTGTGTGGCGTGAGGACTTCAGGTGCGCTAGCCGCAAATTTTTCCTCCTTTGTGCGATCGAACGATCACGATAGTAGGCAGCATTACGATTTTTTGCGGGGCAATGCCTATCTTGTAGAGTGAAGCAGGTGTTACGCTGAGCACCCGCAGAGTTAGCATCGCGCGCAACGGAGAATTGAACGAAAGTGGTCGGTAGTGGAGAATGCGGCCTTGTTCAGCTTTATTAAACCACCACACCAACTCATTGAAAGTTATGATAATTTCAAGAGAAAAGATTGGCTTAAACTGGTAAAGTTGTGTCATCACTTCATGGCGGTACACAAATGATGACATTACAACGAATTCGAGAGATCTTAAATAGGCCTTAAAGTAGCATTGCAAGTCAAGAATCATGAACATGTTTACGTTTGCATTTGACCGCTTAGTCTCAAACGACCATTCCAATAAAATTATAAGGTTTATCAGTAGGATGAAGGCATAACATCACTGTACGACGTCACTTGAAGGACGTCACCGGAGGACGGCATTAGATATCTTTTTAACAGTTGTAACAGAATGTATCTTTGCAAGTTTAGGATTTTACATACCATTACTTCGCACAATGCCAAGTAGACGGTAAACCCGTATCTTCAGGCTGTTAGACTAAGCTTTTCAGACTCCTCTCGAGACACCGATTGTATACTTGTCATTACCTTGATCACGATGTCCTTCATCAAGAAGTAAATTTATAATAATTAGCTTTCGTATATTAAAGCTTGCGATGCAGACGGTGCCGAAGAAGCTGGACCTATGGAAAGCCGTGAGCAGTTAAATCAACATTAGGACTAGCTCAATTAAGCGACACTATTTGTTCTACATGGAGGACTTGCAGCTTTCGTTAACTTAGTCGGCAAATGGCGCACATGACACACGGTCAAGTCTGATTCTCGAACAGAAAAATGTAGCCGATATGCTCTTCCTTTGTCAGCTTTTCTCGCCCACAGAACTACAGAAAGCGATGACGTACTTAAGCAAGCAAGCAATACTAAGACGTCGTTGAAGCATCTTGACATCTACAATCACTCGATGCATTTGAGATGGCAGGTCTGAGCGATATATATCAGTTTTAGCATTACAGCGTTGGCGTTGAAATAAACTCACCAACGTGGCTACATGGGATGGCTCAGATACTTCGTACGTACTTGAATTGATAGGAGCAAGGATGCGTTACGGAATGCACTACGAATAGTTGAGCGCTCATAGTGAGATACAACCAGGCACCGAAGGCATTAAAGACGAACGCGTGTCTTTACAGCTGAAAGCAAGGCCATTAGATCACCAAGTGTCCGCTTAAACTTTGGCAAGAAGGAGAAGCAGCAGAAGAGGTCGCAAAAAGCAAGCATCACACGACAAAAAGCATCAGACGACTGGTTGTGGGAGCTGTTGTCACGTTCGGCGTGCGAATGAATCCAGTTCTCGACAACCCTGTAATAATTACGGCAAGTTTTGTTTCCGTGATGGTGGGTTGTCACTAAGAATTCTTGAAATAATTATGAAAAGTAAAAATATATTTAATTTGCTTTTTACCATCTAATGCACATACGACCTTTTTTTATTCGTGCCCCACACTTATAATAGGCTTTTTAACGGCGTAACACCGGCTTGTTTTGATAAAGGCGTGGAGTATCTACATGCGATTATAAGCAAGCGCCGATGCTTTTGAGAAATACTTCGCTTAGCCACTTCAAGCACCTGCCTGAAAGCCAGACACAAAAACATTCCTCAAGCGTTCTCACTGTTGTTGAGTATGTCCTTTCAAAGCGTTATTATAGCTTCTTTTCGAGTAACCAAGCTAAGTTTTCTTTTACTAAGCTTGGACTGAGTCTAGAGTGCTGTACTACTTTACATCAATAACAGAAAGGCAATTCCGCTGAATGCATTCATGTAGCAATATTCTCTGTCAAATGCACGTATGCAAGGATGGGACGAAGAAGTGTAGACACCGTTTTATATGCATCGAGAGTAGAAATTTTATTTTAAATTTAAGCTTCGGAGCGGCCTCATTGAAGTCTGACACAATTTTACCCAGCGAAGTTTGACTCGGGAGAACTGAGGCAGTTCTATGGATCGATATTGCTCGATACGAGTGCCTTAATAATAATGCTGCTATGACTGTTATAAAGCCGTGAATTGTTATGCTAGGCAGAGCCAGTCAAATTTGAATCTTGCGAATCCAGGTAATTTGTCTGTATTGAATATAATAAAGAGTGAAGCGAAGAAGTACTTAGGTAGTACATAAATGAAATAGAAATCCGTATGGCAAATTTTAATACTTGGAGATTATGGAACAATTTCCTTGGTACGCTACATAGTTTTTTGTGGTGAATGAGTGCTAGAAAAGAGGTCTGTCTGCCAAGAAACTTTCCTATGCTTGCCCTAAATTTCCAAGCCCGACTAAAAAGCAATCTATTTCTTCATCTATAACGCGCACCGGACGAATATTGATACTTGCTTTATTCGAAGAGAGTTTATTGCGGAAATGTCTTAGTTCTTCAATTCTGGCAAGACAAGGATATGAGAAACAGCTGCTTTGGCCAAAGTTACCTCATTTATTGTCAAAGTCACACCACACCTGCTGAGATAATTTGGCAACTTTACTTCACAGTAAGTTTGGCGCCACGCTATGGTAAAAATGATTGTCTGTGTTCGCTAATATGGGATTACTAAGAGTCGGTATCTGCAGAAGAGGTAAAAGGGGCCTGCGACAGCAAGTCTTACATTTTAGTATTGTTACAGAAGGAAAAGTAGTTGAAGTTCTCATTAGGGAACGAGTGTTACAAATATTTTTATAGAGGTATTTATATACAAAACATAACAGTTAAAAACATCGTGTTGTTTGGACATGCATTTTGTACTGGATTGTTAGAGTCTGTACCATAATCATCGGGTCCGAAAATATCCGAGGTGGTTTTTGTTTGTGTTGTGATCAACCCTTCTGCACACCTTTTACGCTTCCTTTTGCTCGGTCGTATTTAAGGACCACCACATGTTGGTTATAATTTGCCTGGCTGAGAAAAGAAAAAAAGCCGCATAGACTTCTTAGCAAAGTCTCTGTTATTCGAATTGCTAGATGATGCCTGGTCTGACTTCTGCAATATAGTCAGATCGCACGATACAAAATTCAAGTCAGAGCGTCCTGTAGTGTAAACTCATTGGGTAGAGTACGGTATCGACCAGAACTTCATCGTGAGAGAATCTGCATTGATTGCGGAAGAACCACATGACTCTCGGTCACAGAATCATGAGCGGTCCTCGATGGTGCAACTACCTCAATCTGGAAAGACGAAGCACGGTAGAGTCTTTGTTGCCGCAAAGAGGTGTAGGTACGTAAGCATAGTGGCTTCCGTTCGTAAGCATATTTTAAAGTCAGGGCGGTGCACTGTACTGAATCTCGCCGTTCAAGCTACCAAGGTGGCCGATGACCTAAAATTGTATAAGACCCTCCCTGCATCCCCATTATTGGCCATAAGTACAGAAAACGTCCACTAAAATCTTGATTCGGTTTTATTCCACAGCACAAGGGCAGGGCTCGGCTTTCTTCCCATTTGTGCTTTCGCCTGGTGAGATCGCCGACAGACAAGATAAAATAGGCACAAGGGGTTGTTATTAATTCCCACAAATTGATCGACATGGCGCTCTTGAAGAACAAGTACATGCCTCTGAGCGACGCCGACGTCTCGCCAGAACGCGTAGCGAGTTACGACGGCCATTACATTACCCTTTCGTCGGCCCCACACACGGCTGCCTTCGCAATGGGCAATTATTTGGGCGGAGGCATCGCCGGTGTCGTGTACGAAGCCTTTGACCAGCGCATGAAACGACCAGTCGCTGTAAAAATACTCAATGCCGTGGGGTATAAACTGACAAGTTCGGGGGCTTTGCGACGCGCCGAGATTGTGAAGAAAGGGGTGCCTATCGTGGGAAATGTACGTGGCATGACCCTGGACAATGTGTATTGGGTCCATTTACCTCGTCGGCGAGAATTATTGGCTTGCTACGTGACGGGATGTGGCCCCGCTCCGCCCTTGATGAGAGAGCTGACGCTCGAGATGTGCGTAAGTCTATGGCTACTAGACCATCACGACGAGGAGCTGCGCGACCAGCCACAGACTCAGCGGAGGAGGCGAATGAGAAACTCTGATCGAATGGCGTCAAGTATGTCGTGCGAGGACCCGGTACAGGAACCTTCTAGAAGAACAATGGCGTCAGCGTCGGTTGCCTCTGCGGCTTCTGCTGCAGCCATGCAGCTTGACCAGGTCGATGAAGAAACAGAGACTGGAGAAGATAGAGACGAGGTGATTATGATTAATGACGTAACCTACGTTATCCCTAGCCTACCGGCAAAATACCGCGCGTTTTTACAGGCAAGAAAGACCATTTACCGCGAAATTGCGCACATGCATAAACTTACAGGCAATAGCGTGAGCGGCGAACGGATTGGCAGCGGCCACGAAAATGTGCTACAGCTGTATGACGTGCTGGAACTCGTGCAGCCGTCGAAATCGACCATCTTTCTAGTGCTTGAACTTGCGCACGGAGGGGAATTATTCGAACGTATTCGTGGTGACTCTGGCGTCGAAGAAGAGGTGGCTAGGACCTACTTTACGCAACTGCTGGAAGGCGTTCGATATTGTCATCAGTTGGGCATTGTACATCGTGATCTAAAGCCCGAGAATTTGCTGCTGAGTGATTCGGACGTGCTCAAGATTGCAGATTTTGGGCTGTCAGCGCATTTTATCGCTGCTGTGAGTAGCGGCGCCAGTGCTGATGACGACAATAATGACGAAAGTATCCATACAAACCTCATGGCGCCATCGCGTCTACGACGCTTAAATTCGATTGTTGGGTCGCCACATTACGTCGCGCCGGAGGTTTTGCAGAACGCGCGATATGGTTATGATGGGCGAAAAGCAGACATGTGGAGCAGTGGCGTCATTCTGTACGGACTTCTTGTGGGTACACTGCCGTTTGGGCGTGACCTCGCTACATGCCCGCGGTATCTCAAGTTTAGCGAGTGGCTGCGATCTTTGCCATGCGACCCACACACTGGCAAGCTCCTGTACGACTTTCAATTGTTTCAGGCTGGTGGCAGCGCGAGTAGCTCGAAGCAGCAGTTGTCAGAAATGTCGAAGCATCCGACTTTTCCTGCGACTTCACCAATGATGGGGTTGATGCTTAATGGCTCGAATATGTTTTGGAATCAAAATCAGGCTGCTGCGTCCTGTTCTCCGTCTGCTAGCGGCAATCCTTCCTTCTCAATTGATGGAAATGTTTTTAAGTCCGTAGCTGTGGGCGCAAGTAGCATCCAGTCACGTCGGTCTGTGGCTTTCCCACCATGGTTCTTTCCATCCACATTGTCACCTCCAGCTGCTTTCCTGCTGGCATCTTTATTACACCCAGACCCAAACAAGCGAATCTCGTGCGAGGAAGCCTGCAAATCGAGCTGGGTGCTCGGAGCGTAGACAGGGTTGCACCTTGTCACGCAGACCATTTGTATTACTTCACCTACTTAAATATCAAGACCAAGTAATCTAGATGCGTATTCAATTTACATCGACCGTACCAAATAATACCATCTTTTCGTTTTTTACATGAATGAACACGAACGATATTGACGAGGAAGGAGTGGCTTGATTGAGAAAAAAAGCTGTTACTAGGATACGATGGACTACATTGTTTCTTTATTCGATTAGAAACGAATGAAAGCGTTGTTCCTCCCAAATTGGGAGATAAAACAGAAATTGGAGCTGGCCAGTGGCCTTCTCACGGGTGTTGGAGTAGTTTTCAACTAGCAATCACGATGCATCAGCAAAGCTTCACATACTATCGTATTGCCCCAAGCACAAAGATGATGTTAAGTTTTGGTGATTGTTGTTTCTGTACTAAACAAGCACCCTCACGAACAGGTGGAGCTTACTCGGATTGCAAAAATTATAACCCAATCAGCGTCGAGCCGCACACAAGTATTTTGTTCGAGAAATGAGCGGCGACGCTGGAAGCGAAAAGATAATGTTTACGACGGTAGGTAGCTACCCGACACTATCTGAAATAATAAGTCTTCTATAGTATAAACGTCCGTACGCTGCGCAGGCCTCAGGGGCATTCTTTGGCGCCACCGTTGGCACCATCGAGTCGGTGTGGGCTATTCCAAAGCTTGGTGCGTCTTAATGGCCTTTTGACGAACATCATTCAGCCTAAATTCCGCTTATTCGTAATAGGTGCTCAGCTGCCAAAGCTTTCAGATCAGCTCAAGCACATAGGCGCGCGCTCGGTAGGTAATACATGACAAACAAATTTTTTTTTTGGCTGCAATGTAATTTGGCGTGTTCTGTATACTACAGCTCGTATTTGCTGCTGTCGGCTGCATCTTCACCACTGGTGAATACGTGGCAGCTTCGATTCGTCAGAAAGAAGACCCAATCAACGCTGGCGTTGGTGGTGCTCTGGTTGGTGTTGTACCTGGCATGGTAAAGCAGAGCTTGCGCGTGGGTGTCGGTGCGGGTGTTGTTGCTGGTGCGGCTATGGCAGCTGCGTCGTTTTGGTTTGTTTAATGTAGCAATGATGTATGATATCAAGAGCACGCTGCTAATATTGCATCTCGCTTTCAACATTGCAGGCAATCTTCCCAGGAATCGTCTTTCGACAAGTACGCCGCTGCCCGTCATGCCGAACGCACTTAAGTTCATGGTAGCTGGAAATATGTGAATGAACAATGGACGTAAAATGCTTTCTTTCTTCCTTATCGAGAAATTAAGTAGTCTGCAGTCACATGCAATTTGCCTAAGCCAACAAAGCACTTGCATGGATGCAGCATAGTGGCTTCATTACTCGTTGTGAGTATGTCATGAATAAGATGTCGACATTCATTTTTAGTGTAAACGTCTGCCAGACATTTAAAAAAATCGGAACTTTGCTTATACTTATTGAATTAAGTATAATTGCGATGCTGTGAGATGTCAAAAAGATCTCTTACGCATGTCTGCTGGCAATCATAGAGCACCTGCCGCCTTGTAAACTTTTGCTGTCGGGGGCAGGTACACTAAACGACAATTTCAAAATTGTGTGTAATACGGCTATTCAGCGCCTAGGCAACTAATGAGCTAATTAAATCATCATCTCCGACATCGCTTGTCACTAAAACATCCTTGCATTGCAGCATCGTCGTCTGCATCCATGGCGTGGTTATCACCCTCTACTAAATCTTCTAACAAGCAAAATTCGAGCAATTTACTAAATCTTCGTATGCCTTAAACATTTACGTTATTTCTTCACTTCGTGGCGGCGCTAAATAAACCTGATCTTCATGCAGATATACCTGATGCTGGTCACCCCTTTGTTTAGTCCAAAACGCACCGTTCTCACGTCAGCGTCTCTTTACTATTGAAGTAACAGGAGCACTATCTTATAATTAGCGGAAGCTTACTTTGAAATGCTTTTGTATTTCCTGCAATTCGGATTTGACTATTGTCGGTAAAGCAGAATGCCCTTTTGACGCGAAGATCGAAAATGGCGCGAAGATAGCGAACTGTAATATTTGATAGAGAAAAAAACTTGCGCTTTTATTTTCGCCTTAGGAAGAAGTGCACGTTTTGGGCGTCGCTGCCATTTGTGACTTTTGATGATCGCGAAGGTTAATTCTTGCTTTGGACGATAGGTTCGAAGGGACTCCTGATGTCGCTTGATTGCGACTTAGTCTCGTCATGGAAACTATAGTCGTTCACCATGACAGGCGCAATTCAAGCGCAATTTAAGCGCATTTGTGGACACTTTACCTTCGACATCCATATTACCTGGAGCCAATATTTTATAAATTTCAATAACACTCAATTTTACGTTTGTATTAACTACTTGGCATCATGGAGATTTATAAATTATAGATGTAACGTGTGTTTGTGTATAATAGTGGTGCGTGTATAGTTTAATGTATGTAGTTAATTTGGCTGCAAATTGTTAAGAATCAAAAATTGCTAAGCCAACTAAAAAAACTTGCTACGCCAATTCTCATAATAAAAATCTACTGCAGGATTTACATGGTCCTTGTTTCCAAGTAGTAGTGAAAAACTTTACCATATCAATGAAGCTATATATGTAGATTGCATGCTGAGTAGCAAGTGTGGAGAGAATCTTGAAAACCCCTTCTTCACCCGATCATCCGAAGAGATCCCTCGACCCCCATGCTCAATATAGGCTTGCTATGCTCAGGCCAAGTAGCCACCAAGAGACCACACGACCGTGCATTAAAACAGGCAAGCCAGTCACTTTAAATAACCACTTCTTAAACTATTTTGACGGTTCTTCTTAAGCAATTGCTTCTTTGTCGTCAATAGCGCAATGAGGACCCCTCGTAAATGTAGGGCCAATCGGTTCGACGGTTAATGCTGATTGGCTGACCTGTTTCTTAACCGGTCCTAGCAACTAGGTTACTAGAGCGGCGATAGGCTGGCGCAATTGGAGCCGTAGAACCCTAGAAAGCATGAGCACTCGCCACTAGAGTAGTCGCAAATGCCTCGATTAGCACAATCAATATGACACAGGTTACCCGCTGCCCCGATGCCACCGGCACCCGCTGCAATGACCCCTTGACAGTCCGTTTCGTCCACTCCAGTCATCGGGTCGTCACCTGAAGGACAGTGCACTGCATCATAGTTAGAATGGAGCACTCAGGCATCGCTTGCAACATACTTCGAGAGCAACTAGGTCCAAAATATTGCGAGAGTTGTGACTCGCCTGCACCAAGGCCTACGGGCCAGGACGAGTCACAAAAGCAGCCGTGAATATTGTCTTGGTCCCAGGTTGTTGCGGTCACGTCGCCCTCGTACTTTGTAGGAGGCGACAGAGGAAACGCACTGCCTTCTGCTGCCAACTCGCGCATACTGAGACACTGACCGTGTCCAGAGCAGCTGTTCGGACAACTGTCTAGTGGCATTCATCAGATATGTTGACGTCTTTGACATCCAACAGCAATCGCTATCATTCAACTTACTTCTCTGACAAGCTGATCCTTCGTATCCGTAGTAGCAACGGCAAGTACCGGTAGAACGATCGCATACCCCTGCGTTCGAGCACTCTGCCTTGACATGAGATGTCGTCGAACTTGTCGGGATCCCACCCCACGACGGACCTGCAGGGCAAGTTCCTAGCAACTCGGACTATGCGTAAGCAAATTGCAATGCAACAAAGCAAAGAATTGGTATTATATACGCAACGAGCAATCGGGCGACCGGTAAGTAGAGATATCCGTCGGGGCCCCGAAGCCTTCGTAGCAAGTACAGGTCTTGGTCAATGCATTGCAGCGTCCGTGCGCATTGCAATTGTTGAGTGCGGCGCATAGATTACCAGTTGGTACGCCCAGTTGAGCGTGCACCGACTGGCAGATAGCAAAGACAGAGATGAACGCACGAGACATTGCAGTTTTGGCTCGCCGCATTTTATTGATGGCTACACTTTTCTTACCGGTACGAAATAAAGACCGCGTCGCGACCTTTCGTCAAGACCGTCCCTTATTTTACAACTGCCATCGTTCTTTAATCCTACAATATTTAATATTATCGTTGCAGTATTCAAGTACTTTGCAAGAAAGATTATTACGGTCAGTTATAACGGGTGCGCACTGTGGTAGAGAGCAAGGTCAAGAACGAAAAAGGCACTAGAGAAGGGAAGATTTTGAGACTGCGTGGACCTACCTGCGTACCTCTGCATCGACAGTCCATCGTCTCGCGCCCCCTACCCTCATTGTGAGCATTTGTCTATCATGGACCGACCATCGACGCCCAAGTGCTCGAGGCGTTCACCACCGGTTCTTGAGATTCCGTTGCGTAGCAACATGAGCACAGAGGAAATCCCGTCGTTACCATCATCCACCACGGCGTCTAGTGCCGATACACTCATCGAGTTGCCCTTTGTCACGCCGAGTTGCTCGCTAGCGCTCCAGTCCAAGCGCGTGTGGCACGTGCGCAACGCGCTCGTGGCGTCTAAATTAGCAACATGCACTCTCGAGACGCTTACTCAAACCGTAGGCACTTATGCAGCAGCAAACAGTGCGTCAAGTTTGGAAAAAGATGATTTAATCCAGTTAGTGCGATCGCTCCCTGAGCTTCGGACAGGGGAGACATTTAAGCCCATGGAAAAGACGCTAGAGCGGATCTTTCGATCGTTTGAAAAAACGAATCGTACGGACATTTACCAGCTTTCGACCGGCTGCTTAGTGTTACTTTCTGGTGATGTGAAGCGCAAAGTGGAGATTGCGATCCAGTTTAGTCTCTGTGGCTGTGGCGTGGATGGTTCAACTCCTATTACGCTGTCAATCGTGCGGGCAGCACTAGGCTGTCTGTTGCTCTCGATCTCTGCTATCTTTGATTTGGCAACGGCCACGGACCATCAGTTGCAATCTACAGCGTCTATTGTCACGACGTGTGTCGATGAGACAGTGGCGCGCATGTTTGGTGCGAATTCGCTGGCAAAAGACGACACTGCGTCGTTTGAGCACCATGTTTGGCCGTGGATTGAAGCTAACCTTAGTGCGAGTAAAGCTGTACCGTGGATTAAACTGCTCGACGCGAAAAAGTGGCCCGGATCCAAACGCTTGACACTGTCGTCCCCGCAAGGATCTCCTGGGAAGTGGGGAATTCCAGACAGTGCAGAAGCGGGTGAACGAGATGAAGATGAAATGAGTGACAGAGAGGGTTTAGCTGAACTGAGCTTCCGCTTCTCGAGTGTAGATGGCGGTGTCCTAACTATTGGCGAACAACAAGCAGTGAATCTGTACGATGTGTTGGTGCAATCGGCTTTTACACGTATCAATCCGCAAGCCATGTACGACACGTTCGTACAACATACTGGCGATGGCCTTCTAGAAGAAGAGACGTTTCTAGAGGCTATTGAAGAGCTACTGAGTATGACAGACAAATCATTTTTGATGGAAAACAATCTGTTTTTAGAGAAAATGCTCGCCATTTTCCGGTCGTTTTTACCTGAAAAGTATCCAACAGTTGACGCGTTTGAGATCGCAGCTGGATTCAGTCTCTTGTCATGGGGATCTAAAAGCGACAAGCTCGCGTCGGCGTTCCATTATTTTGATGCAGACAGTAAAGGATATTTGAATCGGCAGCAATTGTGGCGGTTTCTGCGGTCGGTTTTGATTATGCTGTTGCACTTGTCGCCACCGAATGAAGACGTCGTGCATCGATATGGCTCATTGGCAGAACTTGTGGATAAAGGAGAAGAGGAGATTTTAGAAATTATTATGGAAGGGCTTTCATATGACGCCGAGTATGAAGAAGAAGACGAAAAGGAGAATGCTGAGTACGGCGAGGAAAGTGTCGAAGAGATTGATGGCGATCGAGCGCGAACGAACTCAGACATGCGATTGGGTCTGTACACATTTGAAGATTTTGGCATGTGGTACAATGGTGGAGGCTTTGAAGAAATGAGCTGGTTAGAACTTCTGGACCTACGCAAATGGGTCTTTGTATCTCCCTCTTTCGATGTAGAGGCTCTGGATACTCGGTCTGTGGATCCGGTTGTGGCCAGCAACAACTACTATACAGCTGCTAACATTCAAGTTGATATTGATTTAGCTGATTCGCAAGGCGAAGTCGCAGGAGTTAAAAAGCCATATTTTACATTTGCTGACGTGATTGACGAAGAAGACGATGAGGATGACGCGGAATCAGTCGGTGGACACCCGACTCCGCTGTCAGTGTCTATAAAGTCACCTTCAACGGCTGTACGATCGTATAACAGCAGCATTCCGGCGACGTTGCCTGCAATATGTTTGAAGAATGAAATTGTGCTCGAGTTTGATCTGCCATTCGATGCCAATGACGACGCTATTACCGAGCTACCGATCACTACATTAAGTTTCGACAACGGGGATTTGATCCAGTACTTTGAACTGCAGCGAGTCATCAAGCTCAATCATGTGCCGCTATACCGTGTGTATGACGTCTTTGAGCCATATATGATTGATACGACGTGTTTGTGTATCGAAAAGAGCACGTTTGATACGTGCGTGGGCAAACTCTTACCAGCTAACGTTGCGCCAAGCGTCGCTGCTGCGTTTGGTGCTAACGCCAACACACGCATTCCTCCACGGAGCGTCGGACGGGGAAAGGGTCCAAAAATGGTGGCGGATACGCTTAGTCGGCTTTTCTTTGCGTTTAATCGTGGCGGGACGGGCAAAATTGATCTTGTCGAGTTTATATCAGCTTTTACTATTTTCTGTGCGGGTTCAAAGAGTGAAAAGCTGGCGTTTGCTTATCGTCTCTTTGATGCCGATGGAGATGGCTGCCTTACTCGTCGAGAAATGTGGAAGTATCTACGGTCTTTCCTGACGATGCTGTTGGCGTTGGGGAATGGCTCGGAATTATCTGCGGAAGCAATTGCAAGTGTGGCCGATACAACTGCAATTGAGATTGCAGACTGCATTTTTAAAGACACGGATAAGACGTTTAGTACAAGAGAATCGCTACATTCTTTGCAAGAAGGTGGTCAACGTCGCAGTTTGGACATCTTTATAACTAGTGACATAGCATCACCAAAGAGTACAGCACGGCACCATCGAAGTAGACGTTACGAACACCGTGGATCTTTACCTGGAGAAAGTAATCTTCATCTTGTCGGCGCAGCCTCACAAGCGGCTGGTGCTGGCGCTGGAAGCGCATTTATTCGTGGTGGCGTGGTGTCCTTCGAAGAATTTGCGGTCTGGTATTCGCAACACGGCTACACGATCATTGCTTGGATTGAGCTATTGGACACGAAGAAGTGGCCCGAAGTGCCTCATTCAGTATCGGAAGCGATTCTTCGCTACATTAGCCGTCAGCAACATGCGCTAGAGCATGCGACTCAGATGGGCAATGAAGACACAGGCTCGGGGTCATCAAATGACACGGTTTCGTCCAACGAGAGTACGAACCGTGTTAGTGCTTCGTTGGAGCCAAATATTTCGGAAGCTGACTTGACTGTTCTTAATGCTTCATCCTTGCGGACGGTAGACCGCTACGCTGTTGAAGCTGGTATGGATGCTGTCAGCGGGATTGCTAATCTCATCACTTCTCCGACGTTGTCGACTGGAGCGAAAGATCTCGCATCTGTGGCTTTGCAATTTAAACTCACAAGCTATGACAACACGATCTTGCGCATCCGCTTAAAAGATGTTGCCATCGTATACACGATCTCGGAACGCATGAACTTGAGTCGATTGACTTGTGGTGAGCTCGTGCACTTGCTGAAGAAACACGCGCACAATCGCTCACTGACGAAGGCTGGATATTTGCGAGTCATGCGCGACCTGGTGCCACGAGACGAGCTGTCAAATGAGGACCAGGAATTTTTATCGTTTCACTTGTTACGCATATTTACTTTGTTTGAGAGTGAAAGCGTGCTGCAGAGTAATGGAGCGAATGGCGATATTAATGACGAGGACTATCAGAATAGAAATTTTGTCAATGGCGTGGGCATGAACACGATATCTGTGGAAACGCTGCAGCTAGTCGCTGGTTTGTGTGTCTTTTGTGGTACGACAAAGAGTGCCAAGCTCAGCGTATTGTTTAAGCTCTTTGCTTCACATGGAGACGGACGCGTATCGCGTCGTCGACTTTTCGAGATGTTGAAGTCAATCCTTGTCGTCTTATTTGCATTTTCAAGTTATAATGCAACGAGAGGAAATTCCAACGACACAGGGTCTGTAAATACATGGAGCACTAATTCGATCGCAGAGCGTGCTGCTGGCGCTGTTGTCTCCAAGCTCTTCTGTGAGGCTATGTGTAAGCGTCCGGATTCAATCAGTCTTGCAGAGTTTGCGGCGTGGTATGCAGCAGGAGGCTATGTGGACTGTCCGTGGCTTGAGCTGCTAGATTTGTCGAAGTGGCCAGCAAAAGAAGCCTTTGAGGCGAGCAAGCGCGAGAAACCGTTGATCTATGCGTTTGACATGCTAGAAGAGGGCAGCATTTTGCACTTTACCGAGAGCGACATTTCGACGTATCTTTTCATGCTGCGTTCGACAAAGCTGGGCAAGTTGGGTGTGAGTAAAGTGTATGATGCGTTACTGGCTTACGCCACTCCGCCAGCAGAGGAGGCGCTAACGATGTCAAAGGCCACCGGAACCCAAAGTCGCAAAGGGCAAATGTACTCGTATGCTGCAGTGGAAGAAGACGAAGGCGCGTATTTGGTGTTAACACGTACAAACTTTTACGAATGTGTACGCAGTTTGGTTTCAAAAACTGGCATGACAGAAAAAGCGCAGCAGACGTCGTCTAAGTTGCTTTCTCGATTATTTAACGTCTTTGATCGCAAACGCAGTGGTCGAGTGAATGCTCTGGAGTTGGCGTGCGGTCTAAGTATTTTAGGAAGAGGCTCCAAGAGTCAGAAACTTTCATTGGCGTTTGATTTCATCACGAAAATGCGCCAGCAAAGGCACAAGACACTTGCGAGTTATGCACCACCGCCTCCGAGTACAGCCACGGGATTCGGTGGTTTTGGAACACAAGGAACGGGAATTGGTGGGTTTGGTATTAATCTTGGAGGTGCATCAAACAATCACTTTTCAATGAGTGGAGCAAGTGGATTCGGATTGCCAAGCACTCGTGGCTTTGGGTCGATTGCACAAGGAATGCGAGGTGGTATGAATCGTCAGGCGCCACCACTCTCGACCGCTGAGATTAATGCACTTCCTCACTCCGTGCTGTTCATTTATTTGCGCTCGTTTTTACTTGCGCTAATGGCGCTAAGTGATGGCACATACCGTCTCGGCTTGGAGAAAATTTACGTCGAGGCGGACGACTTTATCGAGGAAGCAATGGGTGATTTAATGACTGATGTGACTGCGCTTGGTGCGAGCATTTCGTCCACAAATGGTCTTGCTGCTTATGGAAGCGCACGCTCCCGCGCGCGTGTAACTTTTGAGCAGTTTGGCGAATGGTACAACACAGGAGGCTACCAGCTAATTTCATGGGTGGAGCTACTCGATGTCAGTAAGTGGCAACAGCAACAGGACTTTCAGGAGCAAACCATTGCCATGTCAACATCCAGTCCTGCTTCAGCATACCAGAGCAAACGCACTGCCTTTGTTATGGGCTCGCAGAATCGTGGGCCGATCTCGACACCTGCACCGATGCCAGTGGAACCCATGCAACCTATTCAACAGACTGTGAAACCCGTGACCCGCCGACGGCAAGTGCGACAGAGCGACATTGTATCGACCCCGTTCGCCCGTGGTCTCCCGGCTGCCGCGTCTGATCCAAAACTCGATCCTCGCGTATCGTCTGGTGCTGTCAGTCTGTCGTCGGATGGCCCCGTGATGGTGTTTGCAGTAGCTAAAGGCGCAGCCGAGTTGCAGTTTTTTAATGAGGACATTTCAGCGATAAAATTGTTCCTGCGACAGACGCAATTGCACTCGGTGACGTCTTGGGAGCTGCAAGGTGCTGTATTAGAAGCGCTGGAGCTTCCTATTGCTAGTAGCACAGGCGTCATGCTGACACAGCGCAGTACATTCCTACGTGCATTTGAAAAGTTTTGTGTAACATTGCCTATGATCGCTTCGTCAAACGGGTCTAAAAAATCGACGGGGTTTTTGAGTGACGAAGGGCTAGAAATGCTGCAGCGTCTTCTCGGAGTGTTTGCACAAGAAGCTGCATCGGACAATGAAGACGAACGCATTGCAACGGACGAAGATAAAGAGGACGAGGAAGATCCAATTGATGTTAGCGCAGCGATCTGTGGCATGCTCGTGGTTTGTGAAGGCTCGATGCTTGACAAACTCAAGTGCTGTGCCGCGTTGCTGTCGAATGATGACAGCGAGAGCGTCTCAAAGGGTGAAGGAGAAGGCGAAGGCGAGATGGACGATTCTTTGGTCCAGTTGGAGACCATCAAGTCGAGTCTCACGTGCTTCCTGATGGCATTTTACGGCATGAGCAGCTCATTGAGTGCCGAAGTGGCTCGGTGTTCGGCCGAACTCGGTGCCGAGGCTGTAGTCCAGTCTTTTCTCGAGTCATCGATTGAAGTGGATGGGACCGTGGATGTTGAGAAGACGGTGTCTCTTCGTCTGTTTAGCGACTGGTTCTGTAGCATCGGATACCCGACGCATCCGTGGCTTGAGATCGCAGTTCTTGACCACTGGCCGGCAACTATTAACGTCTGTGGTAGCAACGGGATGACGGACGACTTGGGAGACGAGTAAAGAACAGGAATAATTCAAGTTACCAAGTAGACACTAGGCCGAGTTAAGCATAAATGTACTGCTAGTCTTTCTTTTTCTTTACAGATTCTGTGACATCTCCCTGAAGTAGGAAGACCATTCCGATGAGAATGATGGTCGCTCCTACAAACCAGCGCGGAGGCAAGTGTTCCTCAAAGAAGAAAAAGCCACCAGCAGCCGACAGCAAGAAATTGACAGTTGCACTGGTGACGGTGGCGGTAAGTGAGTCTGTTTCATGCAAACCCTTTACAAAGCAACGGAGCATGAATGTGTTAGCACTAAGCATCAGTGCCAAGCACAGCACACGGATTGCGGACGATATGAGAGAGCAATGTGGGGACAGAGCCGACAATTGACATTGTGTATCGAGAAACTGGAGCACACCCGAATGACCGTCTGCACTGAGTTTGCCTAAGAGACCGGCGAGAGCTGCGAAGCTTCCGGCGAAAGCACTAAGGTGGATCAATGGTGAGTGCAAGTAGAGAGAAAGGGGCTGTGCAGCGCGCACCTGAACCGCATGGTAAATCAATTTTATATATGAAAGTATAAGTATTATATGTGCGCATTGCGAGACCTACTTCAACTTATTAGTACGATTTGGACGCAAATCCTAGTATTAATAGCATCACGTTTATGGCTATATATATATATACTGTCCCTAACTCAACTATGTTTTTTGAGCTGCGAATTAACACTATTAATAGACTTCAACGCTTGTAGTGTCCGACTACGAAGAATTTATCTGCCCATGAGCACCATAAGACGCTATCGGAATATAGCTGCGGGCTTTAAGACCCGCAAGCGCTTGTCTGCCGCTTATGCAGGCATTTGCCGCACTAAAGCTTCGTCTCGCCGGTCCACGACAACCATGCAATGGGGAGCGTCTGCTATAGCTCAACATACCAGTGCTATTAAAGTAAAAGGATCCATGCCCAAAGTACTTGGACGGAAAATCAGTAAATCGAAGTCGAAATCTTCATTGGACGCGTTATTGAATCATTTTCAATCGCTGTCAAAGGCCCAACGCTTTAACATAATGAAAAAGGTGGCTAGTAATTACACAAAAGAGCTCGAAATGTTGTTAAAGGCTGCTGATACCGACCAAGATGGACTACTGAGTCACGACCAACTACGTGGACTGCTAACTTCCCGCTTTCGTCTCCGGCCAGTAGCCAGCATGAACCCGACGGCATCTCTTTCTTCTCGTGCTTTATCTCCACCAACACACCGGCAATTGAAACTCGTGATGATCGGCTCGGCGATCCCGTTTGTAGGTTTTGGTCTTGTGGATAATTTGATCCTTTTAGTGGCAGGAGACGCAATTGAAACGCATTTTCACTCGTCGTACGCAATGTCAATGCTATGCGCTGCTGCACTGGGAAATACGGTGGCTGATGTTGTGGGGCTGAGTTTAGGCGGTGGCATTGAGTCCATGGCTCGACGTTTGGGTATCCCTGACCCCATGCTTTCGAAAGCGCAAGCCAACATGTCGGTTACGTTATGGTGCAACTTCATTGCTTCCGCGGGTGGCATTACTCTTGGCTGTTTGATAGGTATGATACCACTCCTTTTCATGAATCATGAAGCATACGAAGAGGAGCAGACAGACGGATGTGTCTGTCAGAAAAAATAAGCCTTAACGACCGAAATTATAATAGACATCCTATTAAAACCCTTTTATTGAGCAATAAAGTATAAATTATTTTATAATGAAGATTTTAATCATGATAATTTAAGTCCGAAGGAAGAGCCAGTGCGCCATAATTTTTGTAAGAGAGAGTCCGTTGTGACCACGTCCCAGGACGTGACCGCCGCTTAATTTGCTCTCTGATCTTTCCTCGTCCTCGTTTAGTGGCCACTCCTATGTACAAGAAAGGAAAAGTTATCTAATATTTGGAAATGTAAAAATTATTAATAGCAAGGTATTATGCCTACTCTTAAACCTCATTCTTCAAATCGCTTCGAACCCCCATCATCATCCTTTTTTCTAGTCAAGACAATGGTCGCACGTGTTGCTCAGAGTGCTTCCAAGAGATGGCTCGGCGACAAGGCCACGTGGCCCGTAATTGTTACCTGCGTGGCCGCTGCAGGTCTATGCACTGCACAGTGCGTGCGGTACCTAGCTGGCCACCCGGACGTCAACTGGAATAAGCAGAACCGCCAGGACATTTTTCGCTACAAGGAAGACGCTGGTGCAGACTGGCAGGCGCACCGTCGCAAGATTGCCACAATTCACAAAAACGCTATCAATGAGGCCAAGGGTCTGAACAAATAAGTCGCCATTTCGTGACCATCAAGACGAACGTGGGCAGTCTTGTAATTTTACCTTTTTACAGAGCCCAAAATGCAAATACTTTTGTTGATTTCTTAATGTGTAATTTTGTTTCACAACTGCATACAACCTCACCAATAGTTTACGTAAATTTCAAGTAAACTCAAACGACGCACTTAATGCAGCCATCGTCCGTGCCAAGCATCAAGAGTTGCCGTAAGGGCAACACGGCCACACTATGAACCACTACGCGGCTTTTGCTGTTCCGAGCGCCAGTCGACTCCATGAGTTGCCACGGTTCCATCCGCTTCGTCCCTGGAGGCTCGAGCATTCCGACGGCACGCGCCTCAGTCGGTAGCTCGACACAATGCACACGCGCGCCATTGGCAACGTACAAGACGGTCGTATCGACAGCGCAATGAACGGAAACGTGCGACGCACAGATGCCGTCTGGCACGCCTGTGATGGTCATGCCAAGTTGCGGGTGGCCGTTTGTGCGCACTGGTACACGCCACACGCGCGCTTCCTTGTCTGCACCAACGACGAGCAACTGCGAGACGGAGATTTGCTTCAAATGCACGACCCGTGCGCCATTTTCCAACGCCTGCCACCGCATGGCTTGTCGACCTGTCCGAGACTCCAAGAACACCACGCTTCCACTTACGGTGCCTAGAGCCAAGTACGCCGCACCGTTCACAAACGACGCGATGGCTGACAAGGTCACCCCGATCGCTACCGAGTTGGATGCCATGCCACTTGCATCGGCGTGCCACTCGGCCACGACACGGGGACCTGTCCGGACATCGACGCAGACAACACGTCGCGTAGTGGCCACAGCCACGTCCACTGCTGTCGCGGTTGTCAACGAGACGACGGGCTCTGTCGTCGCAGCGAACGGGAGACGCATATGCATCTGACTCGTGCGCAAGTCCCAGAGCATGACACCAGAAGCCGAAGCGGCCACTGCCGAGCCATCGGATTCGCCGGCTCCACCTTGTTTCAAAGACTTTGCACGACCAGTGCGTGCAATTGCAAGTATTGGACGGCCGTCGGATAAACTCAGTGACGCCGCGATCCGCCCTTGGATCGGGTGACTCGAGAGGCGCCACACACGACACGAACCGTGCCGGCTTCCCGTCAACAGCACCTCTTCGTCGGCGTCCACGCTGATGCAACGCACGTTACTGGAATGCGCTTTGATCGACTGACGGATCTCGGCACTCAAGGCCCACGAAGAACCGAGCCCACTGCTTGCGTTGCCGCCATCTTCGCGGCGAGCGTCGAACGGCTGACAGACGCGCGATCGAAGCCAAATTGCGTTGGCACTCGTGCGTTCGGGGGCCAGCGCAGTATTCACGAGTTTTCGCTGTCGACGCGCTTCTTGCAAGAGCAACATTTTTTGACTCAGCGCACTTTCCCAGTGTACCGCTTGTGCACCTGCGCCCACGAGCAGCGTCGGCGGGATTCGGAGGAAACTGGTTGCTCGCACACAGTGCAGTCGTACAGCATGGTACGCGAAGCGCAACAACTCGGGCAGATACGTCGCTGGGTTCTCCTGTTCGGTACTTGTCGTCACCATCAAGTTACCCCGCTCATCCTTTGCCTCCTCTGTACTCTCACTCTCTTCCCCGGTTGCATCTTCCGTCAACTGCGTCAGGTCTTGTGATTGAACCCGTGACTTTGCCAAGCGATCATCCAACGCACTGACATTTCGCTGGTCATTGCGCCCCACTTGACTCGTGTACCCGCTTACGCCACTTGCATCAACGTTAGTATTGGCGCCAAGTGGCAATAACAATAATTGAAGAACGGAACTTCCGGCAACGAGGGGAAAGTGCCGGTTGAAAACTTCTTTTCCCAACAATGTACGCAGTGGCACACACAGCTCACTCACCATTTCACTGGCAAGGTCCCATTGAAAGTTGGATACTTCCAGCTCAGCATACACGTCACTGCACCGTTTAAAGAACCGATTGATCCCGGCTACAACGATCGAATCTGCGACGGTCGTTTCAGGACCAAGTTTCCGGCACACTGCCACGATGGTACGGGCGAGACCCACAACGGTAAACGCGCGGAGATTACGATGATCGGCATCTTTGATAATATGAAAACTGCGCAATACTTTTTGCTTTGTTGCATTTGTCGTGACACTGGACGATAGAGGCACTGACTCGCTCGATACACTTTGGCTGGTAGTAGCAGCTGCGATCACTGCAGTGGCCATTTGAGGATGGAGAAAGGGTGGCGACGTTTGGGCCAGTAACTCCATCAAGTTGCTACGCGCCCGTCGAGACAGTAAATCGTGCAAGGACGTTAGATCGTTGAGCGTACGTACCACGTGTCGTAACATGCGCAACAGTACGTAAATTTCTCGACCAAGTTCCTCCTATCAGACATTTGACACCAATTAAAAACCACTTGTCTTGCAACAGGTAAATCTTACAACGTACGGGGACTCCTTCAATGCGTACCGAGCCAATCTTTTCAGACAACGAGACAAGCCGTGGTAAAACATCAAAGAGTCGCGGCAAGAGCATGTCGATTACCGGATACTCGCCTGCTTCTCGACACACTTGCAAGACCGCGTCCGCTACGTGATGCGGTTCGTACAGCTGCGTCTTGAACAAAAATGTCAAGTGAAAGTCCGACACTCCCGACTCGGTCTCGTTCATGACCACGGGTATCTTCTTGTCCGTGCACCGAAGTGTCTTCGCCTCTGCGAGGTGCGTCCATCGAATTTTCACACGACCGAGCTGGTTTAACAACGTAGGGAGGACGTACTTGGTGGTCAATGACGGACCAAGCATCACGGGTGACGCCAATTCGCCAAACGTTACAGCAGCAAGTGCAGCGGATTCCAAAGCAAAGGGTGGCACTAGGGATGAATGGAGAGGAAGCGACGTGAAAGACGATCGTGCCTCAGCATCTACATTCGCTCCTGCAGGAGGAACGAGCCACTCGAGAATGACAGGAACAAAACTAGTGAGGACCGTAGCCGCTCCAAACGCACGGAGTAAGGACAGCAACACGTCAGGCGCTACGAGACAGCAGCGAAGGAGCGGCAACTGGACCAATTCGTTGCTCTCGTACACGCGTACAACGTCTGGCAACAGTTCCGCACGAGCGCGTTCGCGACCGAGCTGCCGTGCCATTTCAGGGAGCAAAAAGACAACAGCTGCGGTCACGTAGTCGGCGCGGATCGTCTCAGTGTGGGAGCGCGCTCGAAAAAAGCGCACGAGTTCCGGCATTGCCACGCGAAAAAGCATTTCGGATAGATTAGACATAGACGACAGCGATCGGCGCGCAAGTGTAAAGCGCGCGTGCCACTCCCGTTCTGGAACTGTGTGTAATTTGGCTAAGAACTGGTACACGACAGCCAAGTCCGTGGGAAAAAACGCCGACGGCGCAGCGTGGATAGCACCTGGAGGCACGGTCGGTACCACACATCGATCATTTTTCAAAGCAGCTGCAGCGATCTGTGGCGTGGCAATGAAATCTAATCCTTCGACTTGACATGCAAGAAGGAGACGCTCACGTGGGTCGGGATGCAACATGTCTAGCACGCTCGCTTTCAAATTAAGCGGCAATCCTGCTAGTCGGCTAGCCACTGCGTAGTTCCACGGAAACCTCGAGTGGGTCAAAGAAGACTTGTACTGAGCAGCTAATAGACCCGAAATCCAGCCATCGTCACAAGCTTGATCCGCTGTACTTTGACTGTGTTTGTGTCGGGCATATGCCTTTAGATACTTTTCCAAGGAACGTCTCGAAAAGACTGGCGTTTGTATGTACAATTCGGCGGCAATACACCCCATGGAAAAGATGTCGGCCGCTTGTGCACGTTCCAACGACGTCAGTTCTTGTGCTGAGGACTCGAGCAGCTCGTCAGGAATGCGGTAGACTGGATCAACAATCTCTTCTGCAAACGTTTGGTCTTCTCCATACTTGAACGCTTCCCTGTCGTTGTCCTGGTCGTCCGTTGGCAGAACGATCCGTAGCCCAAGCTGAAGCATATTAAGATCCATATCATCAAGTGGCCCCAACGCCTGACTCCTTCCCCAATCGTTCGCAACATCGATCTCTGACGATTGCATATCCCCTAACGCGAGCAACAAGTCGTGACCTCCACTTGCACTGCGTCGATGGCCATGGCTAGTGCCAGTTACCCCGTTTGAAGTATCGTCTTCCGGCTGTCGGATTTGTTGCCATAAATCTCGTAACAAGTGCGTGCCGGTACTTGGACTTCCACTCCCCAACGATGCGTGTCGTGTGTGGTGCGATCCGTCTCGACGGTCGCCATTGCCTGTCGGTCCTCCTGTAAGAGGACCACTTACTCCTTGTGGCGTCGTGATGGTTAGGACTCGCAAATGGTCCATCGGTCCACTATTGCCTGTCAAGCTTCGACTGCTCATCGAGTTTGGTGGACTAGCTGATGTTTCCGAGATGTTCAGAGGTTTCGCACCATTGACAAAGCTATTGTTCGTACTGCTACTCAAGTTTGACGCCTCGGAATGAAATAGATTGCCTAATCTTGACGTACTAATGCCACTGGAAACAGGTAGCGAGGACGGCACGAGACTTGGCGGAGCCTCACGACCACCACTTGTGAGAAAGATTGAGGACACTGGTGGCTCCATCGCGGCTAAATTCGCTTGAGAACGGGTGCGAGGCTTGCCTCCACGTCGACGTTGCTTTAGATTCCGCATAATCACTTGACTTCGCGTGACATCCGTCGGCGCAGCGGCTGGCACGTTTCCGGTATTTGGGGTACTGGCCCCAAGAAAGCTGCTCCCGTTCTCGCCTCCACTCAGACCATGTACATGACCAAAGCGCGAGACTTCAACTTCCTGCCCGGTTTTAACTCCAAGCGTACTCATGCCACCACTTCCGTTTGACGTCAACGACGTTGCATTGGGTCCATCCTTTTGTACATCTGCTACCACTTGCATCGCTCTCGATACCATCGCAGTCACCTCCTTCGTTGTCCCTTGCGGTCGCAGAATCGCTTGTGGAGTCGCACCTTTGGCACGAAAGGACTCACTGGTCATGGCTTCATCGTTTGCTTTCGCTTCGTCCTGACGATACAAGCGTCGCGGATGCGCAACGTCAAACAACTGTACGAAACCGGGACTCTTGCCGGCAGATTGTACGGCAAGCGGCACGTTCTTCTCGTGAATCGCCGCTTTGCCGCTTAAAGCCGCACCAAAGTTCAGATCGATCCACTGGTGCAGCTGGGCCGAGACGTGATCGCTCTCGAGCATTTCCCGATGACACTGCACAAAGACCGAAGCCGCCTGCTCGCTATGTGTTGCCCCCCACGTCGGAACCTGAAGGTCCGCCATGTCGTCGCCATGTAAGGACTTGAAGATTGCCGGATCCGTATAAAATTCGGGAATGCACTCGTCCGGTGTCCACTCAAACATCCGCGCCATCGTCGCGGGGTATTCACGAGCTTGAAAGTCGCTCCGTACGACGCGTCGGAGTAACGTCATGGGCGTCCGTCTTGCGGCGTAAATATAATACGTGATCTCTGACAGACTCTCAGTGATATGATGGGGCACGGCACTGCTGGCAAATGTCCGGTCTAATTGGGCATCGCCCTTGTTCAACCGAAATTTACTCTTGCTCAAGTCGCGCCAGCCATTGTGCGGTCCTGCGGTAAAGTCCGTGACCCACGGCACGAACGGATGAAAGACGCCGTCTTCCATTCGACGTCCAGCCGCCGTATTCAACACCAATAGATACTCTAGATTGTTCACGTCTCCAATGCGCCATCGTTCGGTCATCGATTGCGACGTATACGACTCGACAGCCCGTGGCATGGTCCACGTTGTACATATTGCATTGCCTTGGACTTGCACGTCGTATACACGAGGGAGTGCACCAAGATGGAGCCACAGCGTGTCGGACAGGTACAAATCACGGGGTGACAAGCCGTCGCACGCCATTCCACGTTCGTGCAAGAACGCAAGGACGCGACCTAATTGAAACAACACGAGCCGTTTCTTGCCATCACTTAGTGCATCGTGGTCCTCGTGCCACGATCCGTGCGTCTCAAAGTCGACGGGTACTGGACCCGTGAAGACGGATTGATTGTATTTCAGTACATCGAGCAGCGACTGTGTTGGGAACTCCAAGACAGCGTACGTGCACGGTGATGGCATTGCATTCATGGTAATCAATCCATGAAGTGTAGGCAAGTGAGCATTCTGGGACGTTGCATGCTTTTCAAAGAGTTTGTACGTGATGTCGCTGCCGTCTTCTGGTTCGTACACTGGAATATTCGCGTATAAATGCTTAAGTACGTCTTGCGGTAATACCTACAAATATTTTGACAGCAAGTAGTGTCACCACGACGAATCAGTGGATATACTACGGTTATTGACAATATCACCTGTTGCAGCTCCCAGACGTCGCGCGATTGCGTCGAGTCGTCCGGTAGTGGCTCGAGGAGGAGCTGGACGTGACCAAATCCCAATTCTTGTGCCAACAGCGTCTCTAAGTTGCGATTAAGACGATTGCTTTTGCGTTTGATAACTGATGGACGAGGTTGTGTGCCCGTTTTCGACTCGGTCGACTGCTGTAGCGACGGCAGCTCGCGTACGAGCCATTCGGCCAATTGAGTGGCGTCTTGAGGGTGTGGAACGAGACAGCGGGCGGATTGAGGATCCGATGAAGCATACGCGAATTTCCAGCCTAAAGATGCTCGGAGCGCCTCCCGCACGTCGCCGCGCGGCGATGCCATCGTGCTTTGACACTATCAGCAGGAACTGGAGCTCTTCGTCAGCTTGCCGAGGGGAAGGCTGATTGGGCGAGACAGACATTTAATCTATCTGATAATATATTGGCATGGTATGATTGGCTGAATTGCGAGCTTGATACTCAATTGGAATTGGAGGCGAAAGCTACACTCGATGAAAAGTGCGGCAGTATATTAGGCTCGCAGATATTGATGATCACGTCGTGTAATTTACTTTGTAAGAAACGCTTTGCCGTATGCCTTTTTGACTGTGTGAGCTTTATCGACTCTCCAGTCTTAATGGCTCAGTGTACAGCTCAAGATGGCGCAATGTTTCCACCAACCAGACTCGCTTCATACTATTTAATGTCTACAGCATCAATACAATCTTGTCATTTGGAAAAGCTTGCGACATATGTTGAAAAGAACAATAAGATTTTTTGTTGCAGGTAGAATTTCCATCCATATTTTATCTTCTTCCATATGTTTTGTACGCACTTTCATTTGATCTAGTACTTGCAGATGGCGTTTAATTTTAGTTTACCCGAGCTTAGCAATTGTGGCAGGGTCACACACCATTTTGCATATTGGAGGCGTGCAGATATTTAGGCAATTTTTATATGGTTCCCTCAACACCTGAACGGATTTATGCCGTTGTTTCGACAAGGGGTGTCACTGTGGCTCCGTAAAAACAAAAAGTTGTCTTTACAAAACCTCGGCTTTATGTAACGGCACGTAATATCTTTTCATCCTTTACCGGTCAAACAGAGGTCGGAACATTTAAGGCCAGTCATCTAGAAGGTGCTTCTGTATCTACAGGTGCATCTGCATAAACGGCGGTCTCTGCGCCAAACGCTGCGAGTGCGCCATGAACAACAAACAGCGAGTCAAGAATGACATACCTTAGAGATTAGAAATCACCATTATTGTATGATTCTGTATAATGGGGCCAGCCACCTTTCAGTACAGCCCGGCTTTATGTAACGGAAGCAATGGATATTTGCAACCTTTCGCATTTCTCGTCCGTGTACTGTGGTAATAGAGGAAACATTGGCATCCGATTGTGTATTCCACAATTAAACATGTATGAGATCGACGATACGTACAACAATATAATCTAACCCGTACATTATCATGCACAGCAATTATCTAGGGAAAGCACTTAAAATATTGGCACACGATGCATCGGTCTGCCATCGAATGGCATTCTTTTGCTACACATGCGCGATTTAAATATTGATCTTGTGTCCGAAGTCTTATGGACTTGCCTTGTGCTTATCGACTCGTTTGCAGACCGCTTCATCGTTTCGAGCAAATGAGAAAAAAGCCTATTCGACTGTCGTTTTTAGGACCAGGCTCATGTCACGATCGTATGCAAGCCTCGAGTCGTCTTGTCTGCCCTAAGCCACTTCTGGTCACGGCTTGGTTGTATACTAACCTTATGCACAGACACATTACTAACTAGGTGACATTTATGCGTTTGACTCGTCGTATCGGTTCACTTCGTTTGTCATCATCTTCATTGTGAAGCACTTAATGCGTGGTTTGCGTGCTGCAATGGACTTTGAATCGTGTCGACGCCGACAAAGGTGACAGAAGTAGGACGCTGTCTTGATCGAACATAACCTCTGTTGTAACTTTCTCGACGGTACTTTGCATGTAATTCACCTTGAAGTACTGCTTACATTCTCGCGTAGTTTATTTCAAAAAGTGGATCCGCCGCATTGTTTTACCTACGCAGCAACAAGTTCTGATTGCCTTTTTTTAGTGTTGCACATTGGGCATGATGGTATGTGTTCGATATGTCGTGTACGATTTAGCTGTTTGCTGGAAGCGTCCGAGCACTTTGAGTCTACGAAAATGTTCTAACCTAGCAAACAGTTTCACGCCCAATGGTGTTTTAAATAAAGGGTTGAAGTAAATAAAATGAACATAACCATAATGAAAATTTCCGAGAAAAATCTACAACATAAACTCTTAAAAAAGTACAGCGGACCTGAGTTTATCGCTTTGCCGATGAACCGCCTGATTGCATCACAAAAAGGCGCTTGCGACTTTAAAGAGGTGGCAGCGCAACTATATGTCGGCTCAAATCACTCGAATGGAGACCTCTTTGTGCAAACCAAATTGTCGGGCAAATGGGGTAAGACCAAGTCCCCTTTGATCAATCCTGAAACCAGCAATATTTTTTTTTATAATAAGCAACCTTTTACTTTTTTGAGCATTCTCGATCATTAGGGCGATATAGAAGAGGTACTGAAAATCGCGCGTGATGCCCAAAATCTCAATAAAATAGCATTACATTACTGACGTTAGTAAAAGCCGTGAATAAACTTGCCGGCAGAAGAATTGCCCTTCGATTTTCTTCTTTTGGAAAGGCGAGGGTTCGGCGCACGCAGTAAATGCACATCGCTGATCGAATCACGATTGCAATTCCCGCTAGCACCTTTTTTTAATTTTTTACTACGAGCTGCGAATCGCAAAGCATGTCAAACCCAGCTCTGTACTGTGCATGCATAAGTTACCTCCTCAAAAAATTGACGTAAATTTTAAATTTTAACCTGAGATGGGCGTTATTTTAACGATTTCCTCCACGGCCAACGTGACGCCGAACCTTAGTGAACTGACATTGTTGCCGCCCCACTCCTGGGCCCGACATGACAGCAAGAAGCAACACACGTTGAGCAGTTGTCCCAACGAGCCAGCTGCCGCAAAGGTTCGAACCGTTTTTCGGGCAAGTGCTAGTGCTGTAATTTGTATGCCTCGTCTGCCATATGGCGGGCACGACAAAGAAATGCCACACGGTTCAAGTGGTGGTGCGGCCGTGTCCAGTGTATCCTATCCACCTCATTTTCATTTCTCCTCTCTCTCCCCACCACCCTCACCCTCATGTCTTCAATCGACCAGTCAAGTGTCAGTAGCCCTTCGAGTCCCACCACGCACAACTCGCCGTGGACCAAGGACGGGACCTACATTATCGAGGCGACCCGCAAGGCCCACGCTTGCTGCAAGTCGTGTGACGCTACGATAGACGCGGGTCGCCTCCGCGTGGGCGTCGTGTATCAGCATCGCAATGGCTTCGTATGCATCAACTGGCATCACGTCGAGTGCTACAAGTCGGTGAGCCAGATCCCACTGCGTTGCCTCGAGGGCTTTAGTGACCTCAACCCACAGCAACAACAGGTGGTCGAACGCTACCATCTCAAAGTGATTAGACCTCAGTACTTGCCCGAGACCCACACGTGCGCGGCATAACAAAGGTGGTTACCCGCTCGTGTTGTACGGCACGACGCATGGGTGATGGTCGCCAAGACAATCCATAGATGTAGAATATGAGCATGTGTGTCCCGCCCCTTGCGCACTTATTTAAGTACTATTAGTAATTTTTATAGCAATATGAGGGCAATTTTTTGTAAAAGTAATACCAAAAAAATCACCAGCATTTACGACTAGTACAAACTCGGCTTCGTTTTTACAATAGTGAGCAACACCGAGGATCAAATTTGTAATACATCGTCCTACTGTAATTCGCTTGTCTATTCTTTTCCGACTCAAGCGTTCCTTGAAAAACTCGAAAAAACTGAAGTCACGCCACCCATGGACGTACAGATGGAAGACCATGGGACCGTGTCGCACGAGGAGAAATTTCGGGTATACAATGAAGCGCTCATGCATGCCGCAACGTGTCAAGAGGCCAAATGCGACGCGCTCGAGAGCCGCTGCCACAAGGTCAAAGCGAGCATCGACCACTTTGTGCGCTGCTACGGTCCACGCCGCAAGGTTTCTCCCATTGAGAGGTGGGTGGCGTCCATGTTTCTAATTTACTACGCAAGTCTCATGCGCTCTTGCTTGTCTTTGCACTCCATAGCTGCGAGATGTGCTCGAAGATCTGGGGTCTGCTCTGCTTTCATGCCAAGACGTGCCGAACGCCGTTGGACCAACGTTGCAACGTGTCGCAATGCGATTATTTACGCGACAAGATTGCACGCAAGCGGGAGAATGATAAACGTGAATTACAAGAGGCAAAAGCCAAGGTGCAAGTCCAATTGGAAGAATGGCCCGTCGAGCGACGCATAGCCCAGGTCGAACTTGATCGGCAACAAGTGTTGCAACTCATTGCCGACATTCGCGCCGGAAAGACGCGTCAAGTACAAGTGGTTCAAGCTCAGCAGCCAATGATATCGATGAGATGAGAATAGTGCAAGATAGAGGGACAGGAATTGATGTGGTGCGTCTCACGTGACGTGCCCAAGACGTTTGCGTGTGGAATGTATTGATTGCTATATGACGCGTGGGTTAGATAATCGTATTAGTTTATAATTGAGTACGGGGTAGAGTACTCTTTTTTTCAGTAGTACTACTATCTAGAACGTAGCAAAACTTTACCTTGTCAAACGGTTGTAGTATGAAGAGGCGAGATGGTTAAAAGGGCTGATGCCAAACTTGGAGCAATGCGAGAAACGAACGAAACCCTTTGATCGATTAAAACGACAATTGCCTCGACGAAGTTCATTCTTGGGGTTTAAATCCTCCGGCTTGGGTGCAGCAAGGAAGAAAGAGGGGATTCAGCTGAGCAAGGACACGATGACTACACTCTACCGCGTGGGTGAGCGAGTGGATGGATTGTATGATGGCAATTCGGACGGAATGTGGTATCCAGGACGAGTGCAAGGGGTACATGAAAGTGCCGACAAGGCCACGTTTGAAGTGCTTTACGATGACGGCGAAGTTGAATCGGACGTTCGAGTCGAGAATCTTCGGTATCATGTACCGGGTACCATTTGTGTGGGCACACGTGTCCTTTGTCATTATGCCGGGGGGAATGACATGTATCCTGGTCGGATTGCAGACGTCCAGGAGAATGGTAGATATACGATTGCGTACGATGATGGCGAGGTGGAACAGGACGTACCGATTGCCCACCTTGTCGAACCGAATGAAGATACGGAACGTGGTACGGGAGCAACGGAGGAACAAGTCAAGCCCGTTGAAGCTGTAGACAAGCGTGTTGAATGTTATCAGGCTTCAGAACAGCAGGAGCGGCAAGCGTGTGACGTAAAGGAGGTGGCAACGACGTCTGTTAATAGCTCGCAGTCTGTCGAGGCTTGTACAAAAGGCACGGATTGTGACATACCCCTTCCTTTAGACCAGAATCTTCAGGCTAGCGATCAAACTCAAGAGACTGTGGACTGTTTTAAAGGATCCGCAGAGCATGCATTCGTACACAAATCCCTCGAGCTCTTTGAGAGGCAACTGAATGATCCAGACGCGACGAAATCGATTCTATCCACACTAGTAAAACAGATGCGAGCGTATCCCCAGACGACAGCCGATTCAGTGAATGCGTGCAATGGGGAGCGATTGATCATCGACGCACTCAAAATGCATCACGCCCACGCGGTGATTCAATGCTATGGTTTTGTTCTGCTCCGTCGACTGTGTTTCTTGTGTGGCAACAGCACGGCCTTTTTCCTCCACCACGGTATTGTGGATCTCATGATTCAAGCCATGAATGCGTTCCCAGATGATGCGATCCTCCAAGCTTCGGCCTGTGGTGCACTGGCTGTGTTTACGCGAACCCAAGCTGGTTTGAATAGCTTGATTGAGTATCAAGTTGCCGACTTTGTCGTCACGACTCTAATGTACCACAAGACGTATAGTGTGCATACGCGTCAAGTGCATTATTACGGATGTGAAGGTAATAAGGGGGACGAGGTAGTGTATCTACTGATTTCTGACTGGTGGCTTGCTCTTTGCTTTTTAGTGTTATTGGAATTATGTGAATTGGACGACCATCAGACTTTGACTATGCTATGCGGTGAACAAGAGGAGCTTCGAGAGGATACGTCTCCTCTTTCTCTCCTTCTCAGTCTCTTACGGCAAGGGCTTGCACTCGATGACAAGAAAACGTGCTGTGCAGTGGGCAGCTTACTCATGTGGTACGATCACGTTGTTCAGCGTTGCTTTGACGTATTCATTTCCTCATAATATGGTCTCGTGCTTTCAGCTTAGCAGCTAGTGGTAAGCAGGCTGCTGGTTTGATCTTGACTTTAAATGGAGTAGCAGAGCTTTCAACGGTCTTGACTCGGTACCCAAGTGAACCAAGCATTCAAAAGTACTCGCCTGGGGCTTTAAATCAAATCGCGCTCTGCAGCGTTCAGAAATCGCCGACAACGAGGGATCAGGAGACAAGAACTGACGTCGCCAAGACTTTTGGGAACAGAAGCATCCAGAATGGTGCTAATCAACGGCTACCAGGCACGGGAAAACGAAAGAGCTATCGAATCAGCGACAATGAAACACCCATGGCTCTCCGTGAGTCGAAAGCAAGCGACCGGTCCAGTACGGCGCATAATAAGCCCCAAGGGTATCGTAACGATTCGTCAATGTACGTACACGCAACGGATCATTACAGGGATGGAAGACACGCTTCTAGCTACTCGATTCACGCTGTATCAGCACCACAGCCACCAACTCGACTGATGGTTCTCGACGGCACGACGAAAAGGGATGCAACTTACACATTGAAACAGTTATCGAAAGAAGATCGACAGAATGAGCTCTATGAAGCTTACGGGGTGCGCAAAACCAGCATTAAACGACCCCATGGACCAAAACGAAGTCAACATCGAAGACATCGTGTAGCCACTGAGCAAACAGGGACAACGTCGCAGCTCAACTCGTCGAATGCTAATGCACAGACAAGTCGATTGGATCAATTCGACGATCCGCATCAAGGAGTGTCGAGTCGGGAAAAGTGTTGGGAGGACCGAGACGGTGAGCCTCCGAAAGGGGTTGCTGAAGTGGAATCGCAACAAGTCCGAAATTCGAAGAGGAAGAAACAGAGCTCGAGTGGTCAAACGGCGTTTCAAGTAAAAGTCGAGAAGGAGAATCAATTGCGTGTCATGAAAGACGCACGTACGGTTGACCCGTCACCGCAGTTCTTGGGGGTTGCGACAAAGAGAGCAGCCAAGGCCCGTCAAAAGCGACTTTCTGGTACAATTAACTCGAGTCGAAGTGAGAGGTTGAAAACAGCGCGTCCGTCCGAGTCGTTGAACGATTACGCAGCGCATTTATTTCAAGAGAATGCTAGCCATCGAGGAATAAACGTCTCAAGACTGACGTCACGTGAGAAAAAAGAGATTCGAGAGCGTGAGCGACTGAGCTTTGCTGAAAAGCTACACAAGATGATTGATCGAGCCAAATCGACCTTGACGAACGGCACTAGTGTCTCGGCACCTGTCAAGCGCACAAAGACGCAACCTCCAAAAGTGAGTGCAAATAGTACGACAAATAGCCAATCGCATCTAGTGTCGGCAAGACCGTCGGACGACCAGCGTTTCCAGACCAAGAAAGTGCACTCGGTGACGAGCACGACGTCAAAGCAACACGTTGATCCGTCCCATCGAGGAACGAGGGCGGTGAACTCGACTTTACTATCGACAAAGCGTTTGAGTTTATTGGACAATGCCGCTTCACCTCCTGAGTTTCCACGACAAAAACCGACTGTTTCCCGTCCATTAAAGACATTGTCCAAGTGTAATCCGCGAGCTGGCACGAAAGCAACGAAGGCGACAGTTCTAAACCAAGCGGAAGACGAAAACGATCGGCTTAGTAAGACATCATTAGTGTCGAACAACAACGTTCCAATGAATCCTGAAGCCCATCAGGTGAATAATGACGAGGTTGACAATGAAGATAGTGCTGTTGAACCAGTTGATGTAGCAGAGACAATATCGACAGTGCAAGTCGAGCCGGAACTTTTGATTTGTGACGAGCCTGTCGAGGTTAAGACGGAGCTCAAGCTATGCAATGACACAATAGAGGACTTATTGGGGAGTAACATTGCTTCTTCAAGTGAAGGGAAGGTTAGTGATGGTATCGACAAAGAATTAACGGACGTCGAGCCTGTGAACGCCAACGATGATTTGCTTGTACCCGAGCAAGAGACTGCAGACGCTACAGTAGAAATCGCATGTGAAATACCGTCGGTAGACGCACAAGAGGCACGTGAATGCTCGTTAGAAGAACTTGATGTTGCGTCTGAGCTTCGGAAAGACCAGCCAAGTGCCGCAATCGATGCAATGTATGGTGATGCCCTGGACGAGTTTGATGAGATTGGCGACGATGAGGACCTGATGGAGATTCAAGCCGATGAGGTATTGACGACTGTCACGAGTGGTTTGGCAGAATTGACTTTACACGAGAGCAAGAGTGGCGGAGCGTTGTATGATGATGATCTTGATGAGTTTGATGAGGACGAGGCTGATGCGAGCAAGAAAAGTATAGCTGACGATGAAGTAGATGAAGCAGATGAACTGGATCCTGTCGCAGAGGCTCATGCTGATGTCGTTGCCGATGAAGTTGCGGTAATAGACCAGTGTTTGGTACATGAAGAGGAAGGGACCGTCTTGACTGAACAGGCACAAGACGATGGAGTTACATTGATTGATTCAGACACAAAGCAAGTGGCTGAAGCACTTGAACCAGATCATGATATTCATATGGACGTAGTGGATACACTTACGGACGCTGGTACCTCTTCGGATCATGTAGATGGCACAAGGAGAGAGGGTGACGCGGCTGATAAACACGCGATGGAATTTGGAGAGAAAAGTGAGGACGGAGAGGTGAGAGCTCAAGCGCACGATGCGACTAGAGACGAGGAAGCAGGTGATCAATCTCTTGTCTCTCAAGAGGATCCTGTGCTTGTTGATTCGTTAAACGAGGTATTTAATTTTACAAGTGAAGAAGCAGAACCAGCTTTATTGCAGCCAAACGAGGACTCATTCACTCAAGAATGTGACATTATAGTTAAGGCAGGAGAGATCGAGGAAGAGCGGTCGACTAGTCTCCAGTCTGTTATGGACAAAGTTGATTGCTTTGACAAAGAGGAAGGTATTTACGAAGTGAAGCTGAACGAAAGTACCGAAGTTCAATCCGAAAGAACAGATAAAATGACTGAGCTGGATCAAATGGAAGGAAACGACACGAAAATGACGATTGCTTTTGCTGATGCTGATCGAGAGGGAGAGGAGCCGGAAACACTGGCTGCTGACAGCTCTGAGCTTGGAATCCAGTCGACTGCGGTTGATCAAGAGGATTGCGACGATCGGGTACGAAAAGTTTCTGCTGAGCTTGAGGGTAATGACGAGGTAGAGAACGAACTCGATCCTGGCGTGACAACGAACGGACTTGAAAATTACGACGATGACGACTTTGATGGTTACGAAAAGGGTGACGGAGCGAGTATTGAAGTCGCCAAGCCAATACTTGAGATGGCAAACAAGGTTGGAGATCACGAAGAAGAGGATAGTCAGGATGGCACGGGTACTTCAGGATTGGACGATGCGCCATTTGATGCTGTTGTGCAAGAAGTGTATTCCGATTACGCGATCGAAGAGAGAAAGGAGAGTAGCAACGTGGAAAGCGATACTGACGTTGTCAAGTTTCCTTTGAGCGAGGGCGTATCGATTGCTGTTACCATAGAACCTTCTGACTTTGCTGAAGCGACAGATGATAGTCTTACACTTCAACCGATTGATGACGAGTCACCTGAGAGTGGGATCGGTCAGACAGACACTAAGCTTTTATGCGATGAAATCAACTCCTTAGTCATCGATGTACAGCCAGCGGCTAGAGAAAATGACACTATTGGCAACGATGCTGATGAAGAACCAGCTATGAGTGATACAACTGTTGTCGCTGAGTCGGAACCTAATGAGAATGCCTCGACTTGTGAAGATATTGAAGGATCGAAAGATGCTGGCGACGTTGTTGTACATGCTGTCGCTGCAGAGTCGGAGACTTTGGAGGTGATGGAAGTATCGCCTGATCTAAAGGTGCAAGCAGAAAATCGGTTGGAAGAGCTCTGTGCGAGTCTTGTGGATGAAATAGCTGAAACGAGATTCGACGCCGATGAGGCTGCGTGTGCAAAGCAATTAGAGGCTGAAGCATCTGTTGGAGACCTCCACGACTTGCTGACTGGAGATGACACGGTATCTCTTCCTGAAGTTAAATCAATGAACGATTTCGAGTTAGATACAGCATTTGAGGCTGATTTTGAACAGTTTGTGGACCAAGAAGACTTGATCACTCCTGATGTCTACGAGGCTGAGCAAGAGAAAATCGTTGCTGCTAGTGCTGCAGAAACGGCGCTAAATTGCGAAGATCAGTCAAACGAAGAGGATGGATTAAAGGATGCAGCGCTAAATGAGATTGAAAGTGCAGCCTTTGCTTTGAACCACGACACTGATGATAACGACCGAGTAGAGGATACTTCAGCTAGAGTTGACACCATTGCAGAGGTTGGTGATGTAGCACAAGAAGTAGCAAGCGATACAAAGGACGATTCTACGTACGAGGCTACTGAATTTGACGATGCAGAGACTGAGGCAAAAGCAGCAGAAGATAGATCAAATAAGCTTATCTTGTCATCAAATGACAAGGGATCGCCTGCAGACAATGACATTTCTTCTACTCCTTCGGCAACATTGGTAATTAATGATGTAAATGAAGTGGCAATTCGTGAGGAGACCAGGCCAGAGGCTGTAGGAGACATGCTTGTTTCAGCCTTCGTGGATGAGAATGCAATTGCAAGTCCGCCTTCTCTTACAGCGGTGAGTTCAGATGAGCAACTCGTGGGTCACCTCGTTGCAGAAAATTATATCGATGATACCAATGATGAAGACCAAGACGTGATAGAGGTAAAGAATGACGCTTTAGCGTCCGATTCGGATTCTGTCACGTACAAGGAAGATTTTACCAACAGTGATCGTTTGAAAGCGATTGAAAACGCATCAACTGAAGGTCCTACGGCTTTAATCGAAGATGAAGCTGTCGATAGCGACGATATTGCGGTCAAAGCTGAAAATTGTGAGGTGATGCTCAACGATAGTTTGTATGCAAATGCTGATGACCTTGCACAACCTTTTAATGGATCTGACGCAGCCAAAGACGAGTCTTTAGCGACGAACGAACTGCACAACGTCGGGCTTAGCAATGACGTTTTAAATGCCACTGTCCTTACCAACGATGCGAGCGATTCAGGCGTGGATTGTACTGAGTTCCAAGACAATAATGTCGAAGAGCAGTCGGATAGTGGAGTTGTGCGTGATCACCAAGACGGCGGAGCTGCCAACGATGAATTTGAAGCATCAGTCGAGACAGAAGTTGCGTCTGGCGCTACACTCGGCGAGGTCAAAACTGTCGAAGCGGAGACCAACGAAGCTGTCATTGTCGAAAAGGTGGAGTTTGAAGCTGTAGAACACGAATCGATTGAGTCTGACGTTCATTCACTGGAAGCTAGAGCGCTTGATAGCGTCAAAATCAAAGACGAGCCCGAGGTCACAGCTATTTTGGTCAATGTCGAGTCGGTTGTGACAAACAGTGGCGACTTGTCAGACATGATATCGCAATATCGCTTGACTGAGGCGAATTGTTCAAGTCTAAGTGAGGAGGAAGCAAATCAATCACCACGTAAAGAAGAATCATGTGAGGAAATGAATGATATGCTTATTGATCCAGTGCAAAAGGAAGACGTTGTCGAGGCTTCAACTGATTCCTTAAAAGCTGTTCATGCCGTAGCAATCGCATCAGAAGAATCACGAGATGTTGCTGAGGTACTAGAAGATGGTCCGTTACAGTCGAATGCTGCGGCTTTAGTGAGCGATATTGTCGACGTGGTCCATCGAGACAAAGACGAACCAGCGGTTTTTTCTGGAAACACAAGCATAGTGACAAAGAATGACAGCGCTCCTGAAGCTCTCGAGTCTTTGACCAATGCGACAAGCGCGTTCGGGCTGTCCTTTGAGGTAGGTAACGTCAAAGTTGATGCTACAAACGACACGCCGGTTGTTTCAGCTGAACACAATGAAGAAACGCCGGCGATCCAGACCGAGAATGATAGGGAAATGACCTCACGAAAAACTGAAAATGACGTTGCTCTTGAAGCTCTTGAAGCCCTGGACGTGAAAGTCGAGACAGAGGACGTTGCTATTTCTCCCGTCGATGGTGATGAGACGGACGATCTGCACGACGATGACGAAGGGTACAGTGACATTGAAGAGGTTCGAGCATCTCCACGCTCTGAGGTGCTAGTAGATGTACCTCAATCTACGCAAGAGGAGGACGAAGAGTATGAGAATGACGAGTACAGCAAGGATGACACGACTCCTCGTACAGACAGAGCGGCTTCAAGCTTCACGCCGCCAGTCTCTGCACGGGATCAAGAGATTGAGGAAGTGACGGAAGGTTTTGAAGACGACGCATATGCAGACGAAGAGGACGATTACCATGAAGACGACGACGACGTTACGCGTACGGTTGAAAGCTCTTTACCGACAGCTACAACCACGTTACAGGCTGAAATGTCGGACGAATACGACGATGACAAGGAAGAATTTGCTCACGAGGGATTGGACGCGACGTCTCTTGAAGCTGGAGCCGTGCAAGCACTTGAAGTCCATTCTAGAGAGGACACGAAAGTTCTCGACGACTACGAATCCGACGAGAGTTACGCCGACTCGGACGAGTAACCCGTCGATCTAAGTTGCTTGTTTGATCAATTGTGACGTCCCTTTTGCCCCCTGTCTTTGCCACCAGATGTGTCTTTTCAATTACAATATCGTGACTGAGGGCTTTACACATGTCGTACACACAAAGAGCAGCAATAGAAACACCCGTGAGGGCTTCCATTTCGACGCCTGTTTTGTGGGTGACCTTCACATGGCAGTCAATTTCAATGGCGTTGGGTTTTTTTACTTGCAGGGTTACTTGACAGTCTTCTAACGGTAGTGGGTGGCAGAAGGGAAGAAGTGTACTTGTTTGCTTGGCACCCAAGACACCTGCGATTATGGCAGTGGACGAGATGGGGCCTTTGGGACCCAGCAACTGGTCGACGCCGCCCTTCACCAGTTCCGCCAGAACAGCAGGAGGGAGACGAATGGTGGACCGAGCAGTGGCAGAGCGCTGTGTGATCTGTTTCGACCCAACGTTTACCATACGAGGGGACGATCCATCCTGCTTTACGTGCGTCAACTTCCATGCGTCATCCGCGGCGCTAAACATTGAGCGACTAAAGACGCGTAAGCGGTGCGCCAACATGATGCCAACTCGTTGATTTTATATCGGTTTTAAATCAACCTCATTATGAAGCAATGTAATATTCCGTCGGACTCAATTAATATATTTGTCGTAGCACTACAATTTAAGCCATCCCCTTTCCATCACTGTTTCCAAAATTACACACGTACCCGCGTCTTCTTTCCGACAAGAAGCCAGCCGGCACCAGCGCTTCTTGCTTTCTTGCCCAGTCCGCGACTTGTTCGACCCATGGCAATGACACAGGTTGCATCGTCCACAGCCAGTAGCGCGACCACATCAAGCTCGTCAACGTCAACATCCAGTACCAAGACGGAGATTCAGACGTTGCTCGGTCAATTCGACGCTCAGATTAACACCATGATGGACTATCCCGCCAAAGACACGATCAACGCGTTAACCATGCTGGCCGAGCGCGCCCAGTTTGCGCCAGAGATTGTTAGCTTTCTCGAGACCAAGATCCACCGGGTAAATGAGCCTCAAAAGAGACATTTTCTCTCGTTCTCTTTCTCTCTCTCTCGCTCTCGCTCTCGCTCTCTCTCTCTCGCTCTCTCTTTTTATTGTATATGACGTCGCCTTCTCTTTTTTTACGCTGTCCTTCCCACGACGCCTCTCGTAACTACAGGCAGAGAAACTAAGAGAGATGTCGATTGATGCCACCTCCTTGTTGCCTCTATTCTCCAAGGTGTAGGAAACTAATTTTGCTCTTGTGTTGTTGCATGCACAGGTAGCACCCAATTGCAAACTGCCCATCTTCTACCTCACAGATTCGATCCTCAAGAACGTCCGCGGGCCGTACATTCCATTGTTTGCCGCCAAGATTGTACCCCTCTATTGCAATTGCGTGCGTCAGGTACGACGCCACCAAATGAGCTGTGCCAACCTTCTTGTACCATCACGACCTTTTCTTTTACGTCCAGGTCTCGGAAAAGGATCTCAAGCGATTCATCCATGTATTGAATACGTGGGAAGGCACGCACTTGTTCCACCAAGACGCGATTCGTCAAATGCGCATGGCGGCCAATCATGTGTTGCAATCGACTTCCGGGACTTTAAGCAACAAGCCGTTGCAAGTGGCACCAAGTAGGAGTGTGCAGGAAACACGCGTCGACCAGCACCAAGATATGGAATTGCGTTCTTTATTGACGAAATTGCAGAATGACATGGGTATCCATCCGACGGAACACATGAGTTTGGAGGAAGTCCGGACGAAGAATCCAAGCTATTACAAGCAATTGCTTGCGTTTCAAGCGTCCGAAGGGGACGCGAGCAACGATTCGGGAGCGAGGAAGACGCCGCGACTGCAATGCCAAGAGAAGGGTGGGAACCAAGCCTTTCGACCGCCATGTGAGCCACGTACTGGTCGACAGCCAGTGCCGTCTCAAGCGTTGCAGGGCACACGACCACGACCAAGTAGCGCAATGGCCACGTCGACGAAATCTGCAAACGTTGCGCATTTGATGCAATTACTGAAACGCAAACAGCGTCTCCCGTCTCCTCCTCCTCAGCCCAGTCAAGAGAATCCGACGGCGCCATCGCGTGCCCCCGATGCTGCTGCTGTCATCTCCATTTTGCAAAAGTTAAAAGGCATGGCGAGTGGCAGTGCGCCTCCACGACCAGTCGAAGGCCCTCTGCAGGTTCCACAGATGGACCCGACGCCAATGCGGAGTGACCATGCGTCGAGAATGTGGTTTAGTGACAAGATTGTGGCCCACAAAGATCGCGTCGAATCGAACGTGCAGAAATTGTATGCTGCCTTGCCTCTTGTCTGTCGTGAGAGTGGCTTACGTTTTCGTGAACAGGCTCAGTTGAACGCGCATTTGGACTTTTTGTTTCAATTCAATCGTGCTCGAAAAGCGCGTGGCAAAGGGGGGGTCTCGAGGTCGTGGTATCCCGACGGTGACCAATGGGTCGTTGATTTTTCAGGGGACACGGCACCTCGTGAAAGCACCAGTAGCAGTTTCTTTGATCAAAGTATCCAAGAAAAACAAGGGCTGAATGACCAAGCGTCGTGGGAACAAGCCCGTGTACCCGTCGATGAGACGATCACGCGGTGTCGAATCTGTGGTGAAAACTTTACAAAAAGCTGGGATGAAGAAGAGGAAGATTGGATGTATACGAATGCCGTGGCTGGTACGATTCATGACACGAGTGGCCATGGAAGTGAATCGCAAGAGACAATTTTTCACAAGTATTGCTACGACACGGTCATGATGAATTCAAAGCAAATTACATCGGCGCATTTGATTCCTGCTGAACGAGACGTGGCGGCAAAGACGGTTACGAGCGACGATGATAAGGATGGGAACGGCGAGTTGAAGCGAACACTGAATGAGGTACGTGGGTGGAAAGGGGGTACTTGTGGCTCGAAAGTCACTGCTTTTGCGTGTGCGATGGGATTGCAGGATGACAGTGATAGTGACGGTGATGATGTCAAGCGAGTGAAGGTTGCGTGAGAGCGGATGGACTGATTGACGAAGAGGACATTATCACGATGGATTCTAGAGCAATCAGTTGCTCCACAGTATTGCTTTAAACACCGCTTTTTAAAATTTAGACGTGGACAAAACAATATAACCTGGCAATATTATTGGGAAGGTGCTAGTCAATTAAGCTAAAAGGGTTTTTCGCCGCTTAGATTATTTGATCCTGTCAATCTCGCGAAAAGAAATGGAAATGACATTCAAGAATGACATGTAAACACGTGTTGGTCACATAAAAGTTCGTCATTTGAACGTTGCAAGGCACACAGCAGGGGGCGTGCGAAAAGTAGTAATCTCTATCTTTGGATCAACATGCGCAGTTTATAGTCCGATTCACTCGATTGGGGATGTATAAATTCGACCAATCATCTTGATACAATATTTTTTGTGTTCTGGTCCTGAAATTGGCGAGTCGTAATCGATACGTTGTGTCTTGGTCATTTTCAATAGATTGTGAGCAATGTGCGCGGCGCAAGTGTGCACTACGAGCGATCAAATTGTCCTTCGACGGCATGGCGTACATGCACGTGATGCTCGAACACTGTATTCCTGGCTCGCGACCAAAGAATTATCTTTGCTTAAGAATTCGACGAGCACTAGGTGCAAAGTCAGTTGACTCTACGATTTGTGCTTTGCACGATGCTTTGAGACACATTCGGCTCGGCGTGCTATTCCTAAGAGGCGGCACAAGTCATAAAGTCTATGCACGTCGGACGTTTACATTGTATGCATTGAAGTCTTGAGGGGTCGCACGAGCGCAGTGCGTTTCACGCTGGCTCGTTGGTTGCCGTAATGTGTTTTATAAGTCACGCGATGTTTGGAGCATCAATGAAAAGAAAACTCAACCAGCATATACCATTGTATGGTCCACTCATCGATCCTTCATGTATATTAAAGGATACTCTCTTTAAAAAAACTTGTATGCAGCAAGCACTATCAGCAACGAGCATTACTTGCTATTGAAGAGATTCACGCGTGCAACTTCTCAAAAGTTTGCCTCGAAACCCGCGGAGTAATCTAAACGCAGAGGTAGGGCCTCGCAAATACTGCCTTGTTTCTTAGCCAAGTATGCAACAACTTGCAGCTAGTGCTGTATCTGACGAGCAAAACCAAATGGCTTCTGTGCCAAACAACGTTTTGGAGTGCTGTCGTCGACTCCATTGGTATCTATTTTTGACATCTCACTGTTCCGCACATTGACGACTCAGCACAGTATCTGCATCAATTATGTTTGCAGTAGTGAGATCAAAGTTCTGTGAAAGGAAAGCAAGTGGCACAAATCAACTAGTGACAATGTCTGTTTGATGTACTCGTTGCGCGTTAGCTCATAATTAGCAATTCGGTAGTTAAATGTCGAACAGAATTTCTTGACACTCCAGAGTCCTGCCTATAGCCTACTGAAGCCCTATACGATTGTCTTAACAGTCAGCAACTCAGGCTTGTAAGCACCAGTTGTGCATCGGAAGCACTAATCTTGTCAGGTCTTAACCCTATCGGCTTTTCATTTTAGCATAAAGCTCGACAGAGCCCAATATTCTATCTCGCGCCTACTGGGTGCTGCTGCTTTCTAAAGACATACAACACGACTAGATTCTAATTTTTTTACACTTCGGCGCGCTTGTTGCAGGGGTCACCCGACGAATGGCAGTATCTACAGAAGCTGAAATATTCACGTTCAGCCATATGCTGTTAGCATAGCGTGCCCCTCATGAAAACAGCAGAGATTTTTTGCGCTGAACAGCTCGACAAGTTCAGTACTAAAGTGAGACTTGCAGCCGTCCCGCCTCAAAGTCGAATTGACAATCATTGCCGCTCTCACGACCAAAATGCGCCTATACGAGGTCCACTCATAAAAATAGCTGCAACTAGTGGCTAGACTACGCCCTCACCGAAAACATTTTTAGATTAAGAGCATTGAGGAATGCATAATCCAAAAACCAGTCGTGCATTAAAGCAGATTTGTGTATCGTGACCGCTAAGTGACGTCTTTCGCGAATGTTTGCACGTCTTAAGAAATAGATCATGCCACAGGATGACACGATGTATCTATTCAAACGTGCACACATTTTTACAATTGGTTCAATGTCAAATGCCTTATATATAAATTTTACTTTCTGCAAATCATGAGTCAGAGATCATTTATGTGGTTTTCAGAGGCCAGACTAAATCGAAACTAGATGTCCCAATCTTAAGATTAGCGGAGTTTAATCTGCTTAAGGCTTAGGACTTAGGCTCAGTCAAATGTGATAATAGCGCTTGTATTTGTCAATCGTAAGATACTGTGGAGAACACTTTATCTGGTAGCTCGTGACCAGTTTTACAAAGCAAAGCTAACTTTTTAAGCAACTCGTACGGCTCCGCAATCCTCCATCTTGTGTTTGAAAATTTAGAAGCTCTACACTGCTGTGAGGTAGTCTCCGGCTAGCCTGTTGGAATATTCTCAACTAAGGGCGTCGAAGCAAGAGCATCGAGCACCTTGAAAGATTATAAGGCGTGAGCAGGCCAAGACAAACCGGCGAGTAATGCCTTTCACCAGATATTTCGGTGCTAGATTGCCAACAATTCAAAATGATATGCTGAATCAAAGGAGGAACTTCTTACCATGCATGAGCTAAGCCAAAATGGCCGCAAAATTAAGCAAAAATCACGCTATCACTCTCTTTAGGCATACTGGTGTTTTTACGGTAAAAGCGAATGTAGGTCGGTGCTATTAAGAACGACGATGCGCGGAGCGGCTAGTGTGCCGTTGAGCTGGTGGCGGTGGATCTGGTTGCACGTTTTCTTGTCCAGCGTCTTCAATGTGGTGTTACTTGGTTGAGCGAGCGCAAAACAATGCTGAAGCAAGGGTTGTTGATCCGAAAGTCTGTTGAAGATATAAGATGCAGTAGTAGTACTAGCGATGCGCTTGTCGAGTTTGCACCCAGCTACAGACAAGAAACATGATCAAGATCTAACTTTTCTATGTCGTCGGTTAAATGACACGCAGGAGTCATGTCACGGATCATATTTTTATGCTGCGAGAGTTCGTGCGCTAAAATCTTGGTTTCACCCGATTTGTAATGTACAAAGTTGCTTAAAAGTTTACTGAAATCTGCGCTGCGGAAAAACGTCATTTCGTACATAAACATGATCACTGCGAATGGCAGAGGCCGGCTTGCCAAAAAGGTACATTCTAAGTAAGGCAGAGTATCAAGGACCATGTAGTTTTATTTAGCGGATTTCGTTCCTCGTGGCTACATGCGTTTATTCTCTGTCACTATATTGCATTAGAGAGTAATTGACGGTAACATCGCGTGCTTTACAGCTGATACAAGAAAGCCTGTTCAACTCACTCGTCTGTTGGGCTCGTCACACCACGACCAAGTATTTTTTTTCCTTAGCAAAAATTTATTAAGCTGAATCGATTCAGCGAATCTTTTCGTGATTTTGTGCGAATACTATCAAAGTCAGTTAACGATAACATTTGACTGATAGTGATTAACTAGATGAGTCCACTTCTGTGGTTTGTTCAGCACGTTAAGCCATGGTCACCATCGCAGGCGCTCCTACGAATTCAACCTAAGGCGACAATTTTCATTGAACACTGTCGATAAGATACACTCGGTGTTGTCGGCTCGAAAACCAATGTTGCGCTTGCTGATCGACCAAGCAGAATATCTCATCTTGTTTGGATTCAATCACTGATTTCTTACTGCGGCTATAACGCGAAACACATTGTTGATGCTCTCTTTCTACATCATGGTCGGCCTGGGTCAATTATCTCGACCCTAATTTAAGCCATAACGGCATTCTTGACGCAATTCGTACATTATTACTACCAAAGTTGACAACGGCTGAGCACGATGGAGGAGATAGCTAATCCGAGCTCATTTACAGACGATTCAAGTAGTACGCTCTGTCATTTTCCACCCGGAATATGTACTAACTTTGACAAAGTTTGCTGTTGATAACACCGATCGCGCGTCAACGGTTCCGGTCCAGATTACAATCTAACAAAAGATTTTATCTAGGTCATATTCTACTTGCTTCAAGCCCAGATTTTTTGAATCGAGGCAGTAAAGGTGGGTCATTAGAGTCAACGAGTAATCACGCCTAACAAGTGGGACTGCCCTGCCAAGCCGTACTAGTGATTGTCGAGTAGGCTGGAAGCCTTACTGGAAAAAAAATCTAAAATGTAATATGGAAGGGGTACCTGGACCCGAATTGGGTCAAATGGCTACAAGCACCCGCGCTAAAGAGAGCTTGTTTCCAAAATGTGGATAGTTAGATGGGTCCTTATCAACAGCTGTCGGTATTCTCTTGTATGTCTCGAACAGTTGTATGTCGTTCCACAGCTTTACAAGGCCTTTGACAAGAGATAAAGAAGACGGAATTCCCATACAGGCACCACGCAGCCAATTACGCACTAAATTTCTCAGATCGGCAAGTCGACACAGAAGCTACGCCGAGGTATCCACGGTCATAATCGCTTAATGTATTCGCACGCGATGCTCTTCAGCTCGCAATGAACCAACAAAAGCTACATACAATTAAATATGGCTGCAAAAGCATTGCGAGGTGATCTGGTATTGCTTTTCTCGTGGAGCAATTAGACACGCGCAGTGTCATAAAAGGTCGCTCGAGGTGATAAGATAGCAAAGCATACCTTTTACCATAAGTTTATCCATTTACTACCGGTGCACTCAGCTTTTGACGTCGAGTGATGCTTTAGCTTTTTGTAAAGAGAGCATTTTCTCCGTAAAAACTACCGCGCGAAGAAATCTTTTGCTGGGTGCACCGTACACACGAGACAGTGACGCATCAAGGATTTGCTGCTCCTCCTAGTAAATTTTGTTTAAGATCTCGCAAAGTTTCTGATGCAAATCCGCTTTCTACCGCTCGTGTGCCCAACTGAGCTGTTCACACAATTGGCTTCTTTCTGTGCAATGATTAAGAATCTGGGGCGCCTGTTCTACACCGTTGTCGCAAGCCAAAGTGCTTGTACTATTGCGCTGGCCTTCCGTATATAATTGTCTCGAACGGTGGCTCGCGTTAGATGAGGCACGCCGTACTTAAATGTTATCCCACTCGAAACGTGAAACGTGATAAGCCGTAGTGATCCTCTCAGGTCATTATTCTCTTCAAATGGAATCTCGTTGACCCGCGCTTTCCAATCAGCTTGATTTAAGCGGGGCCTGCTCTTACAGTCTAGACATCTCTCCTTGACGTCTCGAAGTACAATCGGTCATCAGTCTATGCGATATTGCAGACTTTCACGCGCAAATCACCTAGTGAACGCCCGGCAAGCAACAACTAGCAATATACCGATTACCTGACGAAGATGTACTCGGCTTTGCACATCCGCTCCTCACTCCTCACAAGCATCATTGAAGTGCTTCTCACGATGCATCTGTTATTACAATGTCGCATGCTCCCATATACGTTCATCCATCGCATCCAAATGTTTGCCCCGAAGCAATCATAAGACATTCATTGCCTATGTCACCAGTTATACCGCCAGAAAGATTGCTCTAACGACCCACTGCACCCGGTCGCATACCTTTTTTATGATCTCGGATCTTCGTCATCAACTATGGCGTTGTCACTTGTCGTCAAAGATGCTGATGCTGCCTTGGTATGTTTAAGGGTGTTTCGACAGTTTTTTTCGGCAATTTAGTCGGTTGATGGCTGTTTAGCTTTGCTGAAGCTCTGAACGCTGACTAGCATAGTCCCTGCCCTTTCACTTTCGCGCTTTTGTCTTCGATCGACACTTGCGGTAATTAAGCGGTAGCGGATGATTTGAGAGGCCTTTTCATATACATCAGCATGCACATTATACGCTTTGAGTGCTAAAATCTTTCAAGCTATATACGCAGCTGTAATTCGACTGGATTACAAGTAGATTGCTTATGTTTTGCTTATAGCTGATCATGGTTTCGAGCTTTTCCGAGTGTTTACAGAAGTCAGTCGTTCAGTCTTAGTCTGAACTTCAAACATAAACACATTTCCTCAAGTGTACAAGCTAAGTCTCAGCTGTAAAACCTCCTCATATTTTATGAAAAGTACAATAATGAATTCGTGTATTCCGTAACGCTAGCCATACCCGCCAAGTCAGATCTTATCGTGTAGATTATGTCCACCCCATTTTTATCGCATGGAAGTTTGTAAAAACGCGAAGTGTGCACCTTTGTTGATCTGTTTGCCCTTTTATTGATTTTTAGACGACAAGGGACACTCTTTGCTGCTTAATTTGCAGCAAAGCTCTAATGCCAATTTCTCCGACCCAACTTTTCCAGCCTATCATTCAAAGGATGTTGCGCTCATTGTGAGCGGTTTTGGCTTGAGCATAGTAAACACATCGATAATCACCATCGTTGACAACGAAAATTTACCGTCTGCAGTTAAAGAATTTACAGAGCGTGTTCATCTGTAGATCGCATCCAGGCGCACGTTGATGCCGTCAGATCTTAAGCCAAATGTTGGACCTTTCTGTGCCAAGCGAAAATACCACTTTTATTTAGCCCATTTTGTATGCTCCAAGACAAGCAAGAATACATATTTATCCCCGACAAAGAACTGTCCTATATGCTTACTTATATTAAACTACATACTCTACGAGGTATTGCGTAGCAGCTTTTGTTCTTCGCTTGAAATAAACGCATATTTAATAATTTCACCTTCAGTTTATATTCAAAACAGTACGAGGTGCACTTTTCTTTCGGCCTGACTTCAAATAGTCTCGATTTTGGGACCTAATTCAATTTCTTACATATTTTTAATCAAGCTGAACTTGATTTTGATTTATCGATAAAAACTTCTGTGAGGCAATCGGCTTGTATAGTAACTTCAGTCATTTTGCATTTAGAGTGGCCCTTGGCCATGAATTTTCTTCTATGTATCCTTGGTGCTTAGTGCCAATACTTTTTTCTTGGCTTGTGCCACGCGAAAGTGTTATATTAATTTATTGTGACAAATACCAGTTTCTTCAAACCTCGATGTAAATTGTAAAATACGCTGAACGAGAGTCTGCAAACTATAATCGCGATTTATCAGAGGTCGTAGTGGCTTGCATGATGATAAGCACTTGCGATGGGTACGAGAAAAGACGAGAGACAAGGTCAAAGAGAGTCCAGCGTTAAACGCTGTTATAGTCTAAAGAAATCCTATGGTCACCAGGATAACATGCGCATTAAACATCATTGCTGTTGTTAAGTGACACATATTTTTTTGTCCTCAGAACCTCAGAATATCATTTTTTACATTAGAGCGTCTAGCAAATTGTCCGAATGAAAGACTGCCGTGTTTGCTTGTTCTTTTCTCCTTATGTCAACAGCCACCAAGCCTTGCTTGCACACACAATTTGCGCCAAGAGCCGAACCCTGTCGTCATTCGCTTTATATTTCTCGAAACCTTACGAAAATAAGTGCACTCTTATCGCTTTTTGTTATTTTCCAAGGCATACCAAATAGGTAGACTTACCAGTCGTGGTTTTGATTCTTTGTGCCATGATGCGCTTGAAATAGAAATACTTAATACAGCAAAGACGAATGAGACTACAAATGATGCACCTGTCGACAGCACAATTCTACTCATCAGATAGCTGTGAACGATGAAGATTAAGCCACCCGAGATTCAAGGTTTCCCATGCCCATCTGAAGGCTTCATTATACATTAATGGGTCGCAAGGAGGCGTAGTTCACATAGTAAGCGTAGTTGGTGATGTATCAGCTGATGTTCCAGTTCACCCTTTTAGGGTACTGTAATCTAGTTTCTCGACGACCAAGCTTCATGACTCTCTCTCTTAATTTACTCACAACATGACGGACATTCTAGATCTCTTACTTTAAGCAACTTTATCTCCATCTCTAATCAAAATATATTCACAGTGTATAGCCTTTGTCAAAATGTGTGATCAGCCAAGGTGAAATGGCAAGGTTATTTCAGTGCGCATGGAAAAACGTGTAAGTCACTGAGCAGAGCAAATATAAGGCACCACTTGCAAGCGCATGCTTGGCAACAGCCTGACGCAAATAAAAGATTTGCCCTTAGGCAAACCATATTTGAGAAAACAGCATCAACGAATTGAATGCAGTATTAGTCGCGGTGATTAGATCTGCGACTGAACTCAGACGAGATAGAACATTTCTGGGTCCATCTGCGCGCACAAAATAGCTCTGGTTCGAAAATACGCAATTCAAATCCTTAAAACTGTTTACTGGATTTTGTCGCCAGAGGAAAAAGGTGCAGGGACAGCGCCATGGCTTTACAAGCTGGTCAAACTTTCACACGAATAAATGCAAATACTAAACCCTAAAACAAGTGGGGCCTGTAGAAATTCTGCATCACTGTTGCAAAAAAGGTTGCGATTTGCGAGCGCTGCATGCATTTCGTAAAAGATATTTTTATGAGCTAGAAGCGACGCTACGCGGAGCATCGAACCAAGCGCTGTTTATGACGAGCGCTTCGATGCGGTAGTAACGAGAGGTGGGATTTGTTTAAAGTCAAAGTATACGGCTTCGATGAATTCTTTAAAGCTGTAAAGACCTGCCCATGGCACTAGCTCTTGAACGGAAACGGCATCATTGTGTTGGCGAGCAGCTTCTTGAACCCGCTTGTTTACTGACGGCGTGTCCGTCTTGGACTCATCTGCCATATAAGGCATTTCTAGTCCTGTCAACGATGAAGAGATGATCGCTTTTACGAACTGATGATCACCGCTTCGCATTTATGATTTGCCTTACAAGCCTCTTTGTTCTCTACTCTAGCAAACTTTTTCAGCTCGGGCACATCTTTGGCGACAAATATAGTATTGTAAGCCTTTCGTGTTGTTGACCGCATCAATCTTTTCTTTTAAACAGTATGTATGCGCGCAACTTTGAACGTAACAATTTTTCTTCAAAGTTGCAGCCGAGCGTTGTTGTCTATGAACACATATTTACTCGTATCCTCTTTGTTTAAGACGAGATAAGCCTGCTCTATCCGATGAGCCACGTGCAGCAAATCTCTCTCTTTTTGAAGAGATTAACGGTATTGGAGAGTCCCTAAGCGTCGTTTTCTTGTCAACGCGCTCTAAGAGAAATATGTGTTGCTTCATAATTATCAAAGTGACAGTGACTCCTATGCCTTCGCCTATTACTGCATGCATGAGACACAGAAAACACTACTTGCGACAAACACTGCTCAGAAATGTGCGTACGCAGTAGTAAGGTCTGGAAAATACTTCCTTGACCGACAGCCAATTATAGCACGCATGAAAAGCAGGGAATGCTTTTTCTGACGAGTTTTTCCAATTGTATCTTGTCACGCTTAAAATTTGCGTATTAACAGAAATAGTGTGTCGTTAAGACATGCCATTTTCCAGCATATTGATTTTCTTAGCCCAGTGTCCGTGCCAACTCGGCATCAAAGCTTTGAATGTGGTGGCATTCAAGAACTCAAACATTTGATGAAGACATGTTTTACTGCGATCTTGTTACGACATAGAGCACACCTCGCATCTAGGTCCAAGACTTAGCTGTAGTGGACGTTAGCAAAGCTAAAAATATTCACACCTAGATTTATTTGTATCGCGGGGGGAGTGACTCTCTTTCCTGCTGCTGAACAAAACGTTCATTTTGATGTGCTCATAAAGTCTTAACATGTGGCAGACTTTTTTTTTCTTCTGCGGAGCATCAAACATATGCAAACCTACAGAGTCGACAGGGACTGCTCATGTGTTTTCAAAACCGTTTACAAGTGATTTAAATAAAAGTCAAATTAGGCTTGCGTGTAGATTCACCGTACAAAGTTCGACCTTCAATTCCATACTAGGATCAGCAGCACCTATAAAGACCACCTAACAATTTTAGAGTGCTGCCGTTTTCCCGTGGCGTAGTTGGCCGTTGAAGTTTTGGCGTCTTGAAACTTGGTGCACGTAAAGCAGAGAGCAATCTGGCAGGTACAAGCGCAGATGAAACATCGACAAAGGTCTATATGCATGTCAACAGCTCGGAGGTCTATCTTTCCCTTCTCAGCTTAACGGGCCAAGCTTAAGTAGTCTACCTCTTTTGGTGCCATCTAAAAGTTTTACTCAGCATCAACTGAACTCCTTGGGTTCTCGTGATCCATTTTGGTATAAGCGAGCTTGTGCGCAATATGCTTTAAGAAGGGCGACTGCAATTCTTAAAGAAAAGATTACAGCCGGCTCTAGTGGAACATTTTAATTTTAGATTACATTGTCGAAAATTAAAGAGCTATCCCGATTAGCTTAATTGTTGATATTACCCTAATAATGAACCAAAAGCGGACTTTTTCCAAAAAAATTGAGGAAAGTAAACTAGCTCAAGACTAAGGGGTTGGGTTCAATGAATTCGAACAATTCCGTATTTTGTATATTTATTTGCATCTGACCGTAGCGGGAAGAACAACACACGAGTAAAGGCGTTATTTGTGCTACTTCTTTTACTCGAAGGTGCCTGGTAACGACAAAAATGTAAAAGATAAGTCGAATCCAGCCATAATCGCAAGAGTAGCAATGTAAAAATAAAAGAGATGTCTTATGCAGCAGATCTATTTTGAACAATCCAAATGAACACGCGATACATGAAATGGCAACTGACTGCTCGGCAAATTGCCATGCTGAGTATTAGGAGGCGTCATGTCCAAGCCGTCATCCTAGAAGTGGCCATTTCTTGGGAAGTGGACCCCATAGAGCACCGAGCGCAAAGATTTTAGCCTCACTGCGCCCGTAAAAGCCAGATAGTTGGTATCCTTCAGGAGCTGTGCAGTCACTCATTCCGTCCATCCCCCTATTCGACATTTTGCCGACTTCATAGGTCTTATTCTCTTGGCTCGAGATTTTGACATAGCCAACGCATGTCTTCGAATCGATCTTTGCACTTTGAACCTGAACTGAAGTAATATACTCGTAAGGACCCAGTATGATTTCTCGACAATTTTGGTCCGAACCATGAAACGGCGCATTTTCCTCAACTGACAAATCCCAGATCGTAACGCCAATGCCATCCACAAAGTCGACACCACAAAGCTTCAAAACCCTTAATATCAGCTCAGGGGCAGTGGCATTGGAGTCGTCAAATTCTTTTCCGTGAGGTCCGCCAGTGACGTTGCACTTTCGAAAGCTTTCGTCGGCTTTTGAGTCAACACCGTTAACAAGCACAAACGATGCAAAAGCTTGGAGCAAGAGCTTCATCGAAGTATGTGTGGGGTGATTAGAGGAAAGATTGATTGAAAATGACGTGTGTGCTCGAAAGTTGCCATCGACGATGTGGTTGTACTGTCCGAGTTAGTAGTATTAAAGCGAGCTCGAAATCGATCAAATGAGATTCAATCGGATGATGTGTCGATATGAAATAAGTCACTGGTTTTTACATGGGATAAAAGTGGGATGTGGTGTCGTTGCGTCAGCAGAGCTACTCAAAATCATGTATCAAAGCATTAATTATGCACCCATGCTGCCTTTCACATGACAAATGCCCTTTGTTCCAGCAAGCGGTCTATTTGCATTTTTCAGCTACCAAAACCACCATGTTTTGGACGAATTATTTTATCGTTGATTCGTTGATATTTCTTAGTACACGGAAACAAATTTGACATTAATCTGTCGTCACGATTCTCCCACCCTTGTCGCACCTACTTTATCTGCTCATTCTTCGCTTTCGTTGATAATAACAAGATGGTTGGCGCCACGGTAATTGCTATTTATTGTCGCTGTCTTGAAAAAAACCATGAGTAGATGTTCAAAAATATTAGATTGCGCTTGTTAGGTAGTAAATCATCGAAGCATGTTTTCATGGCTGCAATTTAATGTGTCCCGCACGATATATATACGACAAAATTTGTAAGAACGCAGCGTTTTTTGTCCCGCTTGATAAATGAATTCCATCCTTTTTATACGTTTCAGTTTTAGGCATGTGCATTCAGCTCAAATGCTGACTTTTGTGATGATCTCAAATGCACTAAACTCTTAATTGAGGTTAGATCCAAAAAAGGGCTTAGCGTCTACGCCTTGAAAATAGGACATTTCAGAAGCTTTTGTGTGCCATTGACAACCTCAATCACGCCGGTAAAAACCGATCCTGTCAGCAAGATCAATGTTTTCGACAACAAAGCATAACTATATACTGTCTGCTTAATACTCTATTTTGGTTACACTCCCGTTCACTCACTTAGACACCCGTCACTTTATTACAATGTTAGCTAATGATACTAACAAAATCCGTTATATGCTCTACAAAGCGCAGATCAAGCAGCGCGCATGTCGATACTTTACCGATGAAACACGCGACGAACGTTCTGGCGCCCATCTTGCACAGTTTTCAATTGTGACTTTTTTGAAATTACTACCGACAGATTTCCAGGCGAAATGACCTCATTGTCATTGCTTTTATCTGGTGCAATTTTGCGAATTAAGCTCTCATGCTCTACTTATAAAATCTGTACTACATTTCCGGGACCACTCCAATGCAAATAGAATAGTCTCGATCATTCAATTTTATTCCTTAATCTCGAGCAAATTTTACTTTATTTAGGTCTTTCATGGTAATTGTGCGACTATGCATTTTTTTGTCAAAAATTGGCTAGCTTAAAAGGTGTGACCATATCATTCGAACGAAGTTGAATGTAAAAAAATTATGGGTGGGGGTGTCAAAATTTTAATTTTGTGTCTGTTGTTACGACAGACACATATTGCGTCGGCTACATGAGGCTTTCATAGCGATAAAACTGTAAGGGTTGCTAGATAAATGATTGACATAATTGTTCACTCTTCTGTCATACAATGCTTTCGAATGCATAGATCACGAAGGTCAACTATCGACAAACCCTCGATAGCACAACACACGATTAATGTCGAACATCACTGGCGTCTATGTTGCAGGGCTTTTGAAATGTGACTCCCTGGATTGTTCAAAAAGGGTGTTTAAAGATCTTACGACTGCGTTGTCATCACCTCCATCTGCTGCGATTTCGCTGATAACAAACTCGAGCTCTGATGCTGAGCTAATAGTACTAAACTTTCGATTTTACTCTATACAGTGATTGAAGAGCATCGTGATGGCAGTGCCTTGTTAATCTCAACGAGAGTGAAAATGAGCGAGCAATTAGACTGGAAGAATCACACAAGCTGATGACTAGATTATCTTTTTTGGTTAAATTGTGCTCAACAAATTCTACAATGAGGTAATTAGTTCGGTAGGATTATTGGACACCTTGTTTGCACTAATTAAAATGTCTTTTTTTGCGAATAGTTCACATACAGGAGCAAAATATGTGTAGGGTGTGAAAGGCAGCATGGGCGCTTTGTATCATACTATTGACTAGTTGTGCTGACGTCACGACACCACATTTTTTCTCTTGTTCTATGCGAAACCCAGTGACTTGCTTCGCATCGACACATCCCTCGATCGATCCTTATTTATTGAATTTCTCGTTCACTTTATTATCACTGACTTCATATTGGACAGTACACAATTGCCGACACCTTTCGAGCATACACGTCATTCCTCTTCGTATCCACTTGATATATACCGCGATGAAGCTCTTGCTCCAAGGTTAAGGAACGTTTGTGCTCGTTAATGACCTTGACTCAATGGCCGACAAGAACATCCAAAAGTGCACAGTCGCCGACGGACCCCACGGTAGACGCAATTACCTGTTACTATGGGTAAAATGTGAGGACTTTGAAGCTTTGTGGTGTCGACTTTGTGGTTGACATTGTCGTTCTGATCTAATTCTCGAAAACTTTGTTTAATTACCCGTTTCATGGTTCGGACAAAAATTGTTGAGTGGTCACTCCGGTGTCTAACGAGTACACTGCTTCGGTCGAGATATACAGTACAAAGATCAATTCGATGACACGCGTTGGTTACGTCACGCTCTTAAATCAAGACGATAAGTCCTATGAAGTCGGCAAAATGCCCAATAGGGGAATAGACAGGATGAGTGAGTGCACAGTTTTCAAATAGTATCAACTAGCTGGCTTTTATGGGCGGCGCAGTGGGGCTGATTTTGAAGCGCTCGGTGCTATAGGACATTGGTTCTAGAGATATGGCCAACGAGCGTGGGCATAAGACTACTGTTTAATCTGTGTATACCTGTGGCGCCTCCTAAGTTTCAGCATGTCATTATGTCGGATCAAAAAAGCAGTCGGTTGTCATACAATGTATCACTCATGTTTATTTGAGGCTACAGTTAGAAAATAGAACTTGCTGCACAAACTACCACTTATTTTTTTTTACTTGCCTCTCTTGCAATGTTGTCTGGAACCGAATTGCTCTCTTGCATGTACTCTCTTATTAGGCATCTCTCAATTAGAAAGTATAGATTAAACGTCTGACTGTCCTGGTGAAAGGCGTGGGAATGTCGTGTGATCTAAAATCATCCCTGTTCAAACTTTGGGTCATTGCAATGCAAAGGACAATAAAAGGCCATTTGGTGGTATGGGCTAAAAGTGTCCGTCGTTAATTTTTCACGAGACACAATTTATTTGAATAAGTCCTTAGTCTTGAGCAAGTTTTACTCCGTTTACATCTTGATCACCCAAATGATGTCTGTCTTATGATGTCTCTGAGAAGTATCTACTGTGAAGCTAACATCACCATAGCTTCAAAATTCGTAAAGGAAGCCCTCACCTTTCATTAATTAGCCCTACTCCAAAATTTATTAGCCAAATTCAATAAATTTCATTGCGCCACCATACGCCAACGAAAAGCCGTAGCCAAATAGATAGCGCAACAAAAAACGGACATTCTCGCCTATCGTTGCACATCTGCTTTGCTACTTATAAAAATAATAAATCCAGCACGTCAAAGGAACCTTTTTGTTGAAAGAGTACTATGTCTGACCTCATACAACCACCAAAACGCGTAACTCGCAATGCTATCAAAAGGGATGCACAAGACCAAGGATACGCGTTGACTTTGAAGGGTACGCGAACAGTTGGCAATAGGAAAGGCAGTGAATGAAAGAATTAACGTTTGTCTGTTCGCGGTCGGGAAAATTCAGTCGGTGCGGGACCACGCCAGCGTACAAGCACCGATCGTGCTCATAATCGTCGATGCAGCTGCAGTATTAGACGTGCGATTCACGATCAGTGGACAGTAGTACGCTTAAAGCCCTAAAGCCCAATGCGCAGCACAATCAAGCTTTGTTTGTTGACACCCGCAAGGCCGTGCTCTAGATAAAGATGAAACACCAGTCTGTACTCCATTTGCGTCGCGCCGGTGTGAGCGCTTGCCAGATTGTCACAACGCCTCGAAAGGGAAGGCTATGGCTCAACCTCGAGATGTTTATAACATCTGTCAAGCAGATCGCCGTCGTGTACTAGCATACCGGTCGGTGTGCTTGATAGTTTGGCTGGCCATATTAATAGTGCTCCATATTATATCCAAATTGACAATCAGCAAAAATCCATCTCGTAATAATTTTGCCAGCCCTCAAAATAATGCACCAGAATTAGTGCGTGGAATACTTTGGGTCATTGATGCAATATAAAAGACAAACCCTTTTGGCCTCACGGTATTGCATATTGTAAGAGTGACGACCACTACCCAAACTTCACCTTTGCCTATTGTTTCACATCAACAAAAAGGGTGGAAACAACATATTGGCGAAGCGCTTTGTCTGCGAGAGTTTCGATAATTTTATTGTTGAACTCAAGACCATTGTGACCGAGCAAAAAAAATTTCTCATCCGCACATTGCCTTCTTTGTCGCTGGCTCATAAACAAGAACACACTTTCGCGGCCGAAACGAACATTTGGATCGGCTGCGGCATTAGAGGAGTTTGTACAGCAATGATATATTCTTGTGTCAACCCTCATTATTGCTGACTTTGACGACCAGCTCCAGAAAATGCAAGTTAACTTTGATATTGCAGTAATGCAATTACTTACGAATACATGGCTTTTTACAAAGAGACAATTGTCGCAGAATTTCTACGCGAAAAACCTTACTGTGGTCACATTGCCGCGTCGCACGTGAAGAGTGCTCACGCTGCGCTCAATAAATAAAATGTAGTATTCACGGGCGATCTATTGTCGTTGGATAAGGCGGGGTTCGACTTGCAGGCAGCGATCAGCTAGCATCTAATACACATACAATGGCAAAACAGCGAGCCATCGCCGATATGCAATCAGAACCAGCGTTCACATCTGTAATGGAAGATATTTTCTATATGTCCGACTCATTAAAGATACTAGCAAAGGCTTTGACAAGGCAATTGCATTAGTATGTTTTGCTCTCGTATGGTCAAGAAAGGGTTTTACAGACCCTACTACTTCGTACGCACATTTCCGTGCCATGTTCGTCGCGAGCAGCATTTACTGTATATCATGTATTACATCGTCAGCCATGAAAACTGGGGTACTTCCACTTTAGTAATAGTGGAGCACCACGTATAGCACTGAGCGGGGATCTGATGAGCATAGATCTTTGCTGGATGCGTATGAGGCAGCTGGTGTGTGAATGCACGATCGCGTTGACGTGAATACGACGCACTGTGTCGCGTTAAAGCCGTCGATCTCTCGAAAAGAGAAGAATGTGTTGCACGGCGCTCGTCGAGTAAAGCAGACTTGGCTCATTTAGGATGAGGAGAATATGCCATTAAAGGCAAAAGCGCTCGGCTACATACCCTTCTGAAAGGAAAGATCGTTACGCGAGAGCGTCGTTAAAAAATGCTTGAGTTTGATGAGCTGTCTCTGACGAGACTTGTAAGGGTGATGGCTTGTGCAAACTAGAGGTCATTCAGCTCTTGAAGGAGCTCAGCTTCTCATCGTTGCTTGACGAAGCAGTCATAGACGGTACTAAAACGGCACTAAGTGCAAGAAGTAAGTCTGCTATCTTAATTTGTACAATCTGTCTGTAAGATAATTATGATAATGTCGGACAAGTACCACCTTCGGTGTTACAACCGCATATAGGTGAGATTGTTGAGAAGATGGCAAAAACCGAAGGGAATATATATTTTATAGACCAATGAACGGCTACCATATGTAATTACTACTTGTAAATACTGTGACGCCATCCGCCTGTTCAACATACATTCAGCGGTGTAATTTTAACATTCCCAGTCACCGCTAATGTTGAGTATGCTTTGTCGCTGATTTGGTCTTGATGCCGGTTGCCTCTTGCAGAGACTTGAGCATCTTAGTTCCAAGCGCCTTGGATAGCATATCTGCAAGCTGACTCTTCGTATCAATGTAGCCAATCTTGAGTAATCCATGCTGAACGTTCTCCCGAATAAAGTGATGTCTGATGTCCACGTGCTTTGTACGTGCGTGG